>JAUCMT010000051.1:9052371-9072513 GCA_032357475.1 Enteromius thamalakanensis
ATAGATAGATAGATAGATAGATAGATAGATAGATAGATAGATAGATAGATAGATAGATAGATAGATAGATAGATTGCAATTTGAGCAATATTTCCAATCTTCTCCGGTGCATTGTGGACATGTTGTGTGACCAATCTCAGCTAACACGCTCCAGTTTCAGGGACAGCTCACAGTGTCAAATTTCAAGCGACGCCCAGCCTTGAAAAACAGAACTGACGCTCAGATTCTTTGACCAGATCCATACACACAGGTTTAGCGGTGAACATCAATGCGTGTGTGTGCGTGTGTGTATCACATCATCAACGTTCCTCGTCCTGGGCTCTCTTTGAGAGGGTGGGTCTGGGCGGCAGGTCTGTGATTAGTTCAGGCCAGGGGAGCGCTGGTATTGATTGGCAGGCTGGAGACACTGGGCTGCCTTCCACGCCGCTCTAATGAGAAGCCCTGACCTCCTCCAGTCAGCAAGGTCGCCAAACCCTACTGTAATTGCACTCTCTCTAATGGCGTCAGTCACGCATCCGCTCCAGCCTCGGTAATGACAATTACCATAATGCTGCTCCGCTCGCTAGGAGCCTCTCCATCACGGCGCTAGCTTCGGAGGGAAAGCGAGATCTGGAACATTGACGCGCGGGACGAGGACACTTAGGTCTCTTTATGTGTTTCAAATAGCCTGCGCATGTGCGTATTTGTGTGTCAGAGAGATAAAGAAGAGTGTGTTGTAACCTCAGACACAAAATGGCCGTTGACCAATATGTCAATGAAGTGTGATGTTTACAGATCAATAAGCATTTGGATCAATCAATTGCTAGCATGCTAATGCAAACACTGCTGTCACCTCAAAGTGACTCACCACAGAATAAATGTAAAAAGATTAATGTGATGCTTTATTCTCTGCCATGCCACTTACTAACCAGCTCCATTAGCAAGGTACACCAACTTTACCAACCAGGTAAAAGCCAACTAGACCAGAACCATCACCCTAGAAACTTATAACTCATCCGACCTGGTGTTTTCAGTGGTCTACAGAAAAACTATCAAAACTATCCTACATATATTTATAGGTTCTCCATGCATGCATTTTATTTACCTTCATTGCAATCAATGATTCACTGTCTGACTCCCGTGAAACATAAACACACGCCCTTACCATTGATCCATGCGGCCCACAACAACATAGCTATGAAATATAAGCCAACGGTGAAAGCAGACTCTCAGGTCTGTGGTGGAGCAGAACTTTGGCCTGGACGCAGATGTGTGGAAAGGTGAGTAGAAACAGATGAGAGATAAGCTCTTGCGAATATATCAGTTCAACTTACCCTAACTCCAAACAGTACTTACACAATCCCTACCTCGCTCTCTTTCTCACACGCACACCATCACAAGGGAGGTAAGTTAGAGTTTGTGTTGTGATGCAAGGAGATTCAGGCAGCAGTCAATGCTTTCAGAGCTTTTTTGGTGTGTTTGGGGAGAGAAAGAGAGAGAGAAACGGCAGAAAGGAGAGAGCCGTGTTCTGGACGTCACAGATTTACAGATGCGTCTCTAATTTCAGGCTGCCAACGTATTTAAGTGAGATGCTCGTAAAGAAAAAACTAGTTTGTAAGAAAGAGGCCTGGACGCTAGCTAAATCAGCACGGGCACAAAGAGGCAGGCGTCTGAGAGCTATTGACCCCACATCGATCCGCAGCCTGTGCGCTGCTATTGACCAAACAGGGGAGAGACCAGGGGAGCCAGAACATACCGCACCCAACCAGAATGAAATAGAAAACAACCTCGTACACACACACACACACACACTGGTGCACAGAGTCATGCTAACCTTGTATATGTGTGCTATTGTGGCTTTGCCTTTGTAAGCGACGGCTTGCGTCCCTAGTCTTATTGGTTGGCGCTCGGTACCCACTTTCTCTTTTGGCTGAATGAGAGCACTTCCTTCCTGCTATCCTCCACTGATGCAGGTGACAGGAGCCCAGAGACCTGGCAGGACACGTACATACACACACGCTTGCACACACGCAGGCCAGATGGTCCCAGACCCCGGTGACTGTCAAGGTGGGCCACGACCCAAAGCGTACAACCTCCCCGTTCCCATCTCCCCCTGCTTCTAAGTCTCTTTCTCATCTCGTCTCCTATTTTTCTCTCGTCTATACCTTCTAGTCACAGGTGAGTCACGCAGTTGCCAAACTCTGTGTAAATGTCAATGGGTGTTCACAGGGCGTCCTGATATAGAGACCCCCCCACCCCCACCCCAATGTCCTATCTGTCCTCGATGCTGCTTGATTCAAATCGTTCTGGAAAGAAATCAAGTTGATTTTGTGCTTCCACCTTGTTCGAACACGTTGGTGCGCTGGTCACGTGGCTCTCGGAAATCAGCGAAAGGGTTCGTTTGTCGCCTGTGACAACAGGTGTAGAGATGCAATCCCTGGGGCAACGGAAAGGATGTCGGATTGGTAATTGGCGAGCGGGGCGTTACGTGGAACTGCGGCAGCCGTCGGCACGCCTGAGCGTGAGAGAGAGAACTGATGGGGGAACGAGGCAACTAGGGAGGTGAAGGCTGCGAGCGGAAAGACAGAAAGAAACAGAGGGAGGGGTGCAGATAGTAAGAGCAAGAGGGGTGGGGGTCATTAAACTGGAAACCAGGAACCACACGGGAAGTAGAATTTTAAATGATTCCCCCACAGCAATACCAGCCTAGCCTAGCGGTAAGACCATCTTGCTCGCCCTCTCTCTCTCTCTCGTTCTCCCGTTCTCTCGGAGATGCAATTAATTTGGATGGAGGCTGCCAAGAGCGGAGAGATAGAGCGATGAGGGGTGCGCCCTCTCGCACTCTGCCTGCCTGCGGTCTCACTCTTGCAGAAGAGCACTTTTTTCCCTTCCATTACGGCTATCCGCCATCCGTCTGCTTGTGCATGGCCTCCAATCCGACAACACCAGACCAGCATCCCAACAGCTGCCGAGCTGCACCCGACAACCTAGCACTTATTTCGTAAAACAGGAAAAGCCTTGTTCAAGACAGCCTGGTGTTGTTTGTTTGTTTGTTTTTAATTGCGCTGCTCACACTTTGCCTTCCTATGAGACCTCCTAGCTTCACATTCGGTATGAGTCATAGGTGCGTCTCGCTCCAAAGGCCGTGATGGAAAGAACTGAAGGCAAGGTAGGGTGAGAAAGAAAGAAAGAGCGAGTGAGGAGGAAGAGAGAGAAGTGTCATGGTACACAAAGCACGTAGCATGTAAAAAGCAGGAGGGACTAGCGCTCAGGGCCAGAGCGTGCGTCGATACGAGGGAAATTGATCGTAATCAACAGCGCCTGCAGAGCGAGCGGCTGCCCGTCGAAACTCTTCCCCCTCTCCTCTCTTCTGCTCTCCTCTATTTCTGCACCCTGCACCTAGCTCTCCGCTCATCTCCTGCAAGTCCCTCCTGGAGCTTTCAAAGTCTATGTAAACAACACCGAATGCAGGAGATGTGTGTGTGTGTGTGTGTTCCATGCATGTTTTGTTGTGTTAGTTGGTTAACCTGAGTAGGTATAAGCGCCTACATCAAAATGTACATTTTATATATATATATATTTATTTTATCACTCTACTATTAGAACACATTTATTTCATTTAAAGTTTTATGAAAAGCATAAATTATGCAATAGCACATATCTCTAAAGGTGAATATCATCTTATTTGTTAATTGCAATGCAAATAACTGCATTTCTGCAAAGTTCAAATTTAGTTATTGCTAATTTAATTAAGGATTACCTCTGTTTAATTAATGTTTGTGTATTGTATGCATTTAAAACAAAACAACAATATAGTCCTTCTAAGCTAATTAGTGTTAAAGCTGTGACATCATTTCCTGTCGTGCCTTTAGTTTGCACAGTTGGTGGAGAGCAGCATGTGGCTCAAACTGTGGCCGTGAATTCGGAAACTGTTTTGTCCTTTAAAAACATAAGTTGCTAACAAATTGCATCAGACTATAACAGTTCCAACTTAATTACACTTCATTTGTTAAGCATATCTTAAATCCTTGAAGTGTTTTTGAATTTTCATTATTTCAAGTATGTATCCAAATAAATAAATGAAGAAATCTTAACATGACGCATACAACACTTTTTTTGGCCTACTTCCAAAAACGGCTGTGTCTGAAAGCTAAAAAATGCTGCCTCCACAGGTAGCATATACAGTAAAGGTAGCAAGGCATGTCATGCTGTCTACTGAGATCTGAACACAATATAGACGCATCCTTCCTTGCCTACAATATCCCACAATGCTGTGTGTTTTATTCCAGCGGTGCATCCAGCTTTGTTTTCTCAAAATGTCATGTCTGTTTTTAGTGTAGTGTGATTAGTGTGTTCACACTCAAAATTCCAAAAGAGTGAAATTTGTGAGATTTCATGCACTCAAGGAGAGGGGTTCCATTGCTGGATGGCAAAATTACCTTAGATAATTTATAAACTAGATGGCTAAGTACATAGAGACTAGAATAAGTGCATAGTGTATAGTGCATGATTTGGGACACAACTCATTGTGTGTTAAGATAGCCTATGTATAGCAGTAATTAAATTGGCTTAGTTTTTACCAACTCTTTCTCTCTTTATGTTGCTGTAGATCATGAGACCAGAATGCTGCCTCAGAAGTCCGTCCGAAATCGGTGTCTGGATGTGCCTGCAAAGTCATTGCCTGAAAGGACAGCAAAGCAAGCTGCCTATAAGCTTTAAGACCCAGCCAATGTCACACTAGATGTTAAATCCCACCTACTGAGTTGGCCTACAAACTGACGTCATGATTCAACACCTCCACATTGTTAATACCGATTCTCAAAACAGATTTTAAACTCATTAAAAAAATTATGTCTTAATCTTATTGATTGGAGCCTAAAAACATTCCACTCCTTTCCTAATTGTATCCCAGCTGTAAAAAATAAATAAATATCTGGGCTATATGTGGAGAGGTACAGAGGCAGAGAGAGAGACAGAAAGAGAGCGAAATAAAGAAAGAAGCTGCGTATTAGAAAAGGTGAGGGTCCAAGGCTTTTACGCTTCCGCTCACTCACTCTCTCGCTCCCTCTTCCTCTTCCTCCACACACCATGGTATAATTTCTCATTTGAAGACGCTGGCATACCTGGCTGTGTGGCTGTGCTGTTAAAAGCACCGGCCCAATTATAGCATAACACCTAGCCTTACGGTTTCCATGGCTGCGCGATGTATCTGTCCCGCGGGACGCGGCGTGGAGGAACGAGCGTCTTATCAACCATCACCCTGGTAATAACACTCCCCCGAGCCTCCGCGCCTCAGCCAGGCCTTAACGAGAAGCCAGGGTGAAATCTCTCCTCCGCTTCAGCTCCAGCCATTGATTTGAGCTTAATCTGTTTCTGCGGGTGTGCTTGCGTGCGCGTGTGTGTTTGTGTGTGTGTGTGATTGTGTGAGTGTGCTGAGGGGGGGCTGATGGTGGGAGAGTGTGAGCGCGTGAGAGGTACCATTTATTTAACTGAGATTCTCAAGTTGCATTTATCCGAGATTCTGTTAATGCAAGCTCTACGCCTGAGAAAGAAAAAAAGAGTTGGAAAGTGACAGGGAAAGAGAGAGTGAGAGAGAGATTTTTTTTTATTTATCTAATATTGCTGTTATCTTACTAGTGATTCTACAAATTTAATTAGTCTGTAATCTAGAGATAATTCATATTTGTATATTTTATAAAAGAAAATTGACTGATATGCAAACAATGCATTATAAAGTTAGCAATAATAGAAATGTTTACATTGACTATATACTATTACATTTCGCATTTAACCATGACATTAATGGCTATCATGTACCAAGTACCAAAATAAGGAAATTATATACGCTTAATTGGCCACCTTTCATTAATATTAGGTAAATTGAGCATAAAAGCAGTTACTGGTGTGTGTGTGTGTGTGTGTGTGTGTGTGTGTATCAGCTTCTGGTCATTGCATGCTTGCTTTGTATGGAGAACAGCAGTGTTTATTTTTCATTTAGCAAATGGAAACGATGTGTAAAGATAAAAAGCGATACAGTTTGGAACAAGATGAGTGTGAGTAAACTGCAATGCACTTCACTGCAATGGCTTTATATTCCTGGTATATCGTAGTATTCCCTACAGAGCAGTAGGTGGGTAGAAATGTGTCAATCTTATTTTATTGGAAGTTCATACACTAGAGTGTCATGTGCCCTTATAGGATGTACGTATATATATATCTACCATGCCCCCTAGGCAATACATGCCTCATGCATGTACAGTAATAAAACAATGCCCACCTGTCATTGTTTACGAGACAGGTACCTGTCTGAGGGGACATCTGTCAGCTCACCAGACGTGAACATATTCTGGTGCCGTGTTTCAAGGAGAAACTCGCCAATTTATGAAACAGCTTGCAGATAGTGTGTGTTATGGTTTTGAAGTGTATTGTTACATACAATTGTGGGGTCTGTTAATGTGGAGGGAGATGGTGACGTTTCTTCCTCCACTGCAGCAGCTCATTGGGTTTGCTCATTCACGCCTCAGCCACAGGCCCAGGCCCTCAGGCACTCTGCCTCCCACAGCGCTGGAGCCTCTCCTCTTCTTCCTCTTCCTCTCGCTCTTCCACACCCTGAGGAGAAAAGTCGGACAAGGTCGCTGCAGAGATCCACACCCTAATTCAGTTATAGAGCAATCAGTTTCATGGTCAGAGTGGTCAGATTTACTTTTGTTTCTCAGTACACATATACACATACCTCTCTTGCTTTCTTTATACATGTACACATACACATTATTTATTTGGTAACACCTTTTTTCAGGGTCTCTTAACTAGTTGCTTATCAGCATGCATATCACTACAATATTAGCCATTTATTAGTAACTTTTTCTACATCCTTAATCCTATGCCCAATAACTAAACCTAACAACTACCTTACTAACTACTAATAATTAGGAATTTATTGATGGAAAATTCGTTGTTAATAGTGAGGAAGTGTTCCCTATTTGAAAGTGTTACTGTTTATTTTAATGTCCAATTTTCACAAACAAACCATTAATAGAATATGTGCTATATAAGGACTAATAAACGGCCAATATTTTATAATGCTTAAAAGCAACTAGTTAATAGTGAGGATTGGTCTCTATACTAAATTGTTGTGTTAACCAAATATCAAAACAGTCACTTGAGAAGCAAAATTACATAATCTATTAATTATGATTTTCTGAAGGGAAAGGTTTTTTTTTTTTGAGTAAACAAGAATATAAATATCTGCCAATGGAGTAAGAAAATTAAATATAATTCAAGGAAAAGACAAGTTTATTTTTCTTAAATCAGTTGCAGTTTTTTTAAATTAGGAACTCACTGAAACCATTTTTCCAGAAAACAAGAAATAGCTTGTATAATTTTGCGTCTTTATTTCTTGATGTTTTAGATATTTGTGCACATAAAATTACTTATTTTCAGTAAACATGCTCAATGTAACTGACCATTTATTTATTTTTAAATAAATATGAATTCATAAAACCGCTCCAGGTGTGTGTTCACGGTGTGTGTGTGTGTGTGTGGTTGATCACTTCTCACTGCTGTGTGTGTGCACTTGGATGGGTTAAACACAGAGCACAAATTCCTAGTATGAAAAACCATACCTGGCCACAAGTCACATCCTTTCCTCTTGTCCTGTCCTTTCCTTTCCATAATAATTTTTTTTTTTTTACATTTTTGAACTTCATATGAAATATAAGTTAAATAGCTATTTTTTAAAAAAGAAATTAATTAATAAAATTATAATATCAGAACAGTCTCATTGCCACGGAAAGTAATACTAGTAATACTACTAATAATGACTTTAAGAAATTACAAATTAAAACAAGCAATCAATAAATGTATGCATAGATTTGGAAAGAGTTGTAAGTCACTGTATTTGTGAATTGTATTTTAAATACATTGTTGAAGAAAATAATAATCATGTTAGGTTTAGGTCATGTTAGCTGATTCCCTCCTTTGGTGCCACTGGTGGTGCAGCAACTTTCATATCTAAAATAAAATCTTAGATATAGCACCTTCTGAAGTGTTAGAAAATGTTATGGACATGAAATGATCCGATTTACATTAGTGATCTTGGAATCAATTACCGATTATGCATTAGGCTTTGATATTCTGCCCGTTCTTGTTTGCTTGT
Organism: Enteromius thamalakanensis; assembly: GCA_032357475.1. NCBI lineage: Eukaryota > Metazoa > Chordata > Actinopteri > Cypriniformes > Cyprinidae > Enteromius > Enteromius thamalakanensis. The sequence continues at coordinate 9,060,506 of JAUCMT010000051.1, forward strand.
ATGTCGCGCTGAACGACTCCAGCAAAGCGGTCCAGCAGGGTTATTGGGCTCTGCTGGCTGTCGCTGTTGTCTTGGCTCAGGCCGTCGTGAGGAAGCGAGCGTGGGGCTGGGGGAAGGGCACGCGCGTGTTGGCCGTGAGGGTGAGCAGATCAGCGCGGTTGCATGTCTGTGTGGCGGTGATAAGATTCTAGGATTCTCCCACTGTGACAGGTCTGCTCGGTAGCCTGACCTTCCACTCCACAGCAGCCTGATTAACTCTACCTCACCATCCACGAAAGACTCCAGTACCACGTTTACCCACCACAACCTCACTGATACATCATGAACGCCCACAACGTGCCTGAGGTACCTTCCCGGAAGCCTCCAACCCTTCTACAGCTCCATGTGCAACCTGAGATTCACCTTTAACTTCACACTCCTACATGAACAAAACTGCAACATCTAATGCTAACCTATTCTACAACTGGTCCCAACACAAAAAACTTGTATAAACCAAATGATTGGATGCAATGTAATGCTCAATGTGGAGGCAGGAAATCTTGCATTTATCTATCTATTTATTTGTATATGTGCCTGGTTTGAGCAGAAGAGGCTCAATTCATGACACCGTATGTTTTAGTCTTTTACCATTTATGTAAACAGAACTTGTTCTTGACCAGAAACCAAGATGGCCACCAAGTTGGCTTATAGATGCAATACTAGTCTATCCTAAAGCTTGTTTAGTTTGGTTAGATTAGCTTGTTGGCTGGGATTAGTAAGGTTTTGTGCAACATTTATGTAAATTGGTAAAACTTTGAGGTGGTTTGGTCTGGGAGACCAGGTTCGCAACCAGCTGTTCAATCTAGCTGAGACCAGTAAAACCTTTTAGTATCATTATATGAACAAAAATGTTAAATGGTTAGTTCACCCAAACTTGTGAGACCTCTGTTTAGCTTAGGAACACAAATTAAGATATTTTTGATGGAATCTGAGAGCTTTCTGACCCTCTCATAGACAGAAATTATGTTACCATAATCACTGCACAGAAGCATAGCAAGGACATTGCTAAAATAATAATGTTAGATCAGGGATACAACCATAATTTTACGAAGCTACAGGAGTAATAACTCTGATTACCTTCTGTGATACTCTCAAAAAAGGCTGAAGATGGTATCTAGAACAAATACATTTTTGTTATTGTTTTTCGTTGCACACAAAAATGATCATAGATTTGTCAAATATGGAAGTGAACAAAGTACTATGACTGATTTTTTCATTGACAGTTGTTCAAACAATGAGTTGTTGCTCATAACTCACAACTTGAGTTATGGTTAAAAGAGTTGTAGTAAAGATGACTCATTCAACATGGCTCAGTCTCAAAAAATAGTTTTGTGTAACCGAGTACCCCTGAAACATAGCTCTAGAAACGCCAAGGTCCTGAATGCATGTATACCTTGAATGTGCTGTAAGTCACTTCCAGAGCATCTGCCAAATGCATAAATGTCAACTGGCATTGAGATGAATGGGAATGCTAACAGATGCTAACAGATAGCGTACTGCAGATATATTAGGGCCTAAACTTAGGCCCAACCTCAGAAGTACAGTGTTGCAGGTTCCAGATATTTCTATTTTTAACTTGGTCATATAATTTGCAGTGCTTCATAGCATTGTAGTTCTTTCCCTCACTAAAGCTGCTGTATCTATGTCTTTTTGTTTTATTGTTTCATATTCCTTCAAGTTTCTAACACTGTGATTCACTTTAAGGTTGGCTTGGTTCATTGTTCATAGGGTTTTAACATACACTTTTTAAAACTGGAAAAATTGACAAAAAGAAAAAAAAAACTTTTTAGAACCTGTACTTACTGATAAATAAAGTAAATACAAAATGTAATAGATGCATTGGTAACACTTTATTTTACATTTTCACCTTATTAGCATGCACATTACTAGAATATTAGACATTTATTAGTGCTAATTAATTTCTACATCCCTAACCTTACTAACTATTTAAAAGCAGCAAATTAAGAATTTATTGAGGGAAAAGTCGTCGTTGTCACATTTCTGACGGATTTCAAATTTCTTTTTCATCTATAAGAAGATTCAAGTTAACATAAATTACTTTCTTTCAATGTGTCAGTATTCTTTGGCTGCAGTGCGGATAACTGTATAACACTTTATTCCCTGAAGTCTGATATTTAAGACAGAAAAATATGTCTATTCAGCACACGTAGATAGCCTATACATGCCGTTTTTTGTATCTGTAGAGATATTGGCTGAATGCTATGTCCTCTCTCCGCTGTATATATATATATATATATATATATACTGACCAAAAGAAAAAAAATTGTTTCTTTAGCCCACACACACACACACACAAACACACTGCATTCACTAACAGGCACAGCCACACTACTATGCCTCTCTTGCTCTCTATATCTACACCCCCCCCCCATACATACCTCACTCTCTCTCTTTTTCTCTCTCCCTCTGTGATGGCAGGACGGGCAGTGAGCTGTGCGGCTGGGAAGAGGCGAGGACGCCGCGGCGCACATTAATAATGCAGAGCCTCAGCTTCCTCCCAGCGCCGCGGCCATGGCACTGGCCCATCGCTGTCACCAGGGGGGAGCTGGGAACATTCTCTCTCTCTTTCGAGCTCTACTTCTTTCAGTCTCTCTCACATAAACACACGCAGACATACACACTTTTACACAAACCCAACCAAACTGGGCCTCCACCCGAGACTGTGGCTCATTACAGATCCTGCTCTGATGACTGCACCACAGACCTGGGCTCATTACGGCACTGAGGACTCTATCCAGCTCTCCAGGCCTGCAGCTGGTACCTCCACCTCTCTCCTGCAGCACGACGCTTTGCTCTCGTGTTCGCACAATCCACACACTTTCATTCCACCTGTCTGACTCGGTCATAAAAATGTAGTTTTATTAGTTCGTATTTGCGGTACGCCAACCATGTTTCTTGTATGCAGGGGTGGTACGACGACCGCAATTTCTGCATTTATTCAGAGTTAATCATTACTTTTCAAAGTCTCATTACTCAGTGTGTCCCATAGGCATCGCTTGACCCTATTTAGGGGGGGCTTTGGTCGGCCGTCTTTCATCTCAGGGCCTCTAAAAAGCTGCAATTAACTTGGCTTCTGCAGTCGCTGTCAGAGGCTAGTTCACTCCCCTTACCAGTCGTTAAAAAGTTTGCTACATTAAGTATTATACTTCCCTCTAGTTAGCGGTGGTCCTGGTCAAAGGCGATATTGGGCACCAGTGAGATCTCTCATCTACCTGCATTAAAATGTAATTTGAATATAATTTTATTGTTATTTGTAATTAAAAGCATAGTCCATGGGGACTAAAACGGTTTGGTTATCAACACTCTTCAAAAATATCTAGAAGAAAGAAATCTGTACAAGTTTGGAATGAGATTAGGGGTTTTAGGTGGACTATCCCTTTAAGAAAGATTTGATCTTCCAACTTGTACTTCCGGAAAGAAATATCCCTGTTTTATTGCTAAAATAGTTCCTACACCCCAGATTTTATGTTTTACTTATCAGGTAATGAGTTTTTAAATTTGACTTTTATTTATTGTAGGGTTTGTATCTGACAGGTATAAAAATGGGGCTGTGAGGGATTGAAGTACAGTGCATTCGTACCAGTTGTTAAACTACTACTAAAGTTTTTAGTAGACAAAACAAAACAGCTTTGAATTTCGTGAATTGTTAAGTTGACAAAAAAATTAAACTGGACCTGTATGCATGCATCTGTCCCTCAAAGTTGCATTCAATTCAACATGGCATTTAACCTGATTAAGGTCTATGGACATAAATAATTCTGTAGGTAGTAAGCATCCATCCTTGAAGGTTTATACCCACACACAATCCTTGTAAATGATGCAGCCACCCCATGTTCTCTTTTGTGTGACGATCTTCAGAAAGAAAAAAAAACTTTAAAGGCATTTGTGTTTACCTTCCCATTTACTTTAGACCGCCGGTCAGAGTTGCCTGAGTATCAATAATTCATCGTCTTTTAATTGTTTTTTACCATTAAATGTCAGACTGTACCGTATGAAAGAATGCAAAGATATTAAGATCCGCAGGCCACAGACAAAGCCAGAAGCACACTCTATTGTTATAAGTGTGTCAGACATCAAGTAGAAGAAGATGAAGAAATCAAAGACTCTTGATAAAACATCTTTATCGCATCTCAAAATGACATATTTTTTGCCCCAATGCTTTTTATTTTACTGTTTGAATGGAAAAGGGAACAACCTAGAGGATTCTGCGAACATTTCCATATTGTTATAACTTTTTTCTTTTTTTTGAACGTTTGTTGCTGTTTCTTAAAAAACATGCAAATAGACAGACGTCAGAGCTGTAAATGTTCGACACAAATACATGCATTTGTTTTTATTCACAAAACCAGCCCATAGTTCTAATCCAATACAAACATTGCTGCTTTTTTTAAAAGATGTAGCTACCGGCAATGTCATGAAAACAAAAACAAAAATAAAAGAAAAAAAAACAATAAAAGTTCAATCTTTTTCAGTGCGTTTGATAGAGCCAAGCAAGTGCTGTGGAGGGCTCCGTAAAAATTCAGACCTGTACACTGAGAACAATAATGTGGCGTAATAAAACGTAACGTCACGTAGAACGTGATTCGACGTGATGTTGCGTGGCGTGATATGATGTAATCTGACATAATATAACAAAGGCTGTCAGTACAGTAAAACAAAATGTAATATTTGAAGTTTGGAGCTTCCAGTAGTAACAACCCTACAGAAACAATGACAATTTTATCTTCCGATTAAGTCATCGTCAGAGTAAGGTTTTTTTTTATGATGCATATTTGTTCATTAAGAAAACTGGATTTGTAGGTTTTGGAATATTAACTCTCCCTTGAAAGACAAACATTGATCAGTTTTTAAAACTATAAATTTAAATCAAACTAAAAAAAAAAAAAAAGAGAGACAATCATAAAATACAGTTTTTAAGTAAGAACGATGGTCCTAAATTACAATAGTGCTTGCCATTAGCCACTAATTTTAAAATATAGCCGTAAAATTTACATTCTCTACACAAGTACTGTATCTTTCCACACGTGAACAACATTAACACCAAACACAGAAATTTTGTTGATTGTCCACACTGAGTCCGCCATTTCTGTTTGTCAATGAACAGTTCCATGTCTAAGCCACAGAAAAAATCTGCTGGAAAAGGGACAAAAAGGTACCAAAATGGAAACATATAAAAGGGAATGAAAGTTGCCATAGATATTTTTATTTATGTTTAATTTTTGGTTCAAGGAATAAGTAGGTGCATCCATTACTCGTTTGATTCTTTTTGTATTGTTGTTTTATTGTTCTGTATCTTGTGATGAAGGTTTTTTTTTTTATAGTCGTCTTGTGTTTCTCTTTTTTTTTTTCACGTAGTTTGTGTTTGTCAGCCAGTGTTGGTGCTCGAGATGATCCAAGCGAGAGTTGGCATTGCACTTGATGGCAGAGCTTTGGGTGGAGGTCAGAGGTCACAGTCCTACTGGAACCACCGGAACGCTGCGCCCGTCGGCAGCATCACCTTCTTAAGAGAAAGAAAAAGAGAAATGGGGGGAGGGGACAAAAAGGGGTGCATTTAGTAAAGTGCTTTATAAAAAAAGAACACACATATAAATCTAAATTTGTTAGATCCAAATTAGCATTTTGTGGCTTTTAGTCCATGTCTGTTAGCTCTGAAGCCTTTCTCTTTCACAGCAAAAATACAGGTGACTCATCCTGTACTACACAGATTTGTGTCCAATCACATGCTCTCCAGAACCTGAATTCACGCCTCCGAATACTGTTACCGTTTTATTTTCACATGCTATTTTTCATGTACTATATAGTATTAAATTATGCATATTCAAATGTAAGTTGTACTAAAGGTCACTGAGTACTTTTCTCATACTTTTTTTAATAAATGCTACATAATCCTAAATTGTATTGCTATATAGTATAGTACTTTTTCACAATATTGCAATGTTTACATACTACTATTTTCCACCAACTATATAGTATGTAAGAATGCATATTCAGATACAAGTTACAGGTCAATGAGTACTTTTCACTTACTAGTTTAGGAATACTGCCACATTTCACATACTACTAATATTGTTTTTTGCTTACAATGCACTATTAAAGTATGCATATTCGGATGTAAGGTGTAGGTCACATTCCCATACTTTTTTATAAATGCTACATAATCCCGATTCGTATTGCTATATAGTATAAAAATATGCTTATTTGGACGCAATTTGTAGGTCATCGACTACTTTTTTGTAGTACAAGTTGTAGGTTTCTGAGTACGTTTCACTTACTGCTTTACGAATAATGCCAAGTTTTACATACTACTACTTTCACATACATTTTTTCACTTACTATATACTATATAGTATTAAAGTATGCATATTCAAATGTAAATTGTAGGTCACTGAGTACTTTTTGCATACTGTTTTATGACAACTGTAAAACCACCATCCTGTTCATTTCATATCTACTATATGGTGTGGTAGTTTGCATATATTTGGATGCAGGGACAGATGTGGCTTATGAAAGCTTATTGGCTATTTTTAAAAAATCGTATAAGGTCTTTTATTTCTTACTTAAACTTCCTGTTTCAATAGGAAATATCTGAAAGGACAAGCATTTCACAAGCAACGCACCTTCAAATGAAGAAAATGATGCAATTAAATTCCAAATTTCGTTCTACAATCAGCAGACACCATTTAGAAACTTTTTCCAGGCAAAAATACAGAAAAAATACAGACTTTGGTTGTTTTGCATCCTTTTGCGGCCGTGTGATTCATCTAATTCCTCCTTCTCCCCCTTTCCTTCCCTGTTCTGTCTTTCCTGCCCCCTCCTCCTCTCCAGCCATGGGCCATGGCCCTGGCTCCACGTGAAACCCGATACGCCACATTCATTATTTAGTCACCACGCAGTCACGTCGAGCGCCCACCACACTGCTCTCGCTATGGCCTCTTTATATATCTCTCTCTCTCTGTATTCTTTCAGTGCTGCACGTCTGTCGGTTTGGCGTCTGCGGCGGGACTCAGGTGGGCGCTGAGTCCGGGCCAGCTGAGGAAAAGCAAGAAGCCTTGTGAGGCAACGTTGAGGTTGAAGGGGGCTGAAGCTCAGGCATTGCTGGAAAGACACAGCTCCTTTCCCCCAACAGTGCAACACTACTGCGGCACAGAATCTTAAATGTTCGCCAGCACTGGCCCGAGCCACGGGCGGCAAACACATCCCCGCTCACATGATCACACGTGCACCAGCCCACACACTCACACTCAATATCATTCAAGCGTTCCTGAACGAGACAAAGTAAGACAGACGTTTTAAACTCAAAGGCTTAACGGACTAAACTAGAGTGCTCCCGTGACAACAGCTGGGCAGATGTTAACTCTGAACACTTTATTAGCACTTCCTAATATCAGGTTGTAAATCAAGGTTGCAGGAGTATTTCAAATATTTATTGGATAAAACAACATATTTTTCATGTCAGTTTTCATTGTCAGGCTTTTACTTTGAAGAATATATGGTTCTGATTTTCGGTCATGTGAACAGAATAAACTCTTGTGGCTGATAAAGTATATAATGTGTCTTTATGGAGAAGATAATTACAGAAAGCATTAAGATACAATACCCAATAGAAATCAGTAAAAAGTACTATTTTGCTCAGTATTCATTTGTGAATTATTAAAGAGTCATATTGTTAGCTTAGTAATATGCCAACATCAAACAGCTTTAAATTGTTTATATATACAGTATATAAGTTCAGTAATGTGTATATAAAAGAAAACAAAATACAAAAAAATGTCAAATTGTTTTGATCATTTGAAATTATAAATAGCATATTTTGAAATCAATTGCCATAATTTTCCAGCCAAATCTTTTAAATATTTTTTAAATTTGCCATGGAGATAGAATATAGTTATTTTTAAAGAAATATAAAGGCATATTGTTTTTTTCTGTCATGAATATTTTATTAATATATGTTGCTATTAAAATGTTGGCAGAGCAAATGAAAATCTGTTCAGATCATCTTAATATTGTGTTTTGTGTTGCATTTCATGCATATCCCTAATTAAAAAACCTAATAACATATTCAAAACAATGCAACATGCATACTGCTGACTACATGTAAGGATCAAGCGCAACACTGTGGGTGTGTCTTGCACACAAAGCCTGAGAATTCACTTGCGGTGACCTTTGGCTTGTCACAACCCACTAGAAGTGACCCTAACGCCCAAACCTCTTTCAGAAGCCTAGCCCACAGGCAACCACTATGACGCCTGACCTATAACCTTTAACCCTAAACCTGTACAAACACTGGACCCTGATAAGAGAGTGACGGCTCGGTAGCGCACGTTTCCAAGGTCATCGTTCCTGCAAGGTGTCAACCAAAAGATCCACCATCTTAATCTGTGTTTATTGATTTTCCTATGAATAAGTTACCGCTCCAATCTGCTGAGGGTTCAGTTTCCACAGGTCAGTGATACACTGGAGCTGTATTACTGACCTATGGGGACAAGAGCACTGTTTCACTGTTTCCGTTCAATAAGCCTGAGCTAAAAATTGTGGATTGAAGGTTAAATTGAGTAATTGTGATTTCTTGGGCCACCTCTTTTATTTTATGGAAAAAAAATACAGTATATGTTTTATAGTTTGATATATTTTTTATATTTAATTTATTTCTGCTAGCAAAGTTCAATTTTCAACAGCTATTGCTCCAGTCTTCACTGTCCCATGATCCTTCAGAAATCATCCTAATATGCCGATTTTCTGCTTGAAAAAAATAAATAAAACGTTTTCGGTAAGTAAGGTTTGTGTGAAAAATTGACATTAACAATTTAGCATAATTAGTGACTGAGCACAATATATATATATTCTCTTTTTTTTCTATATACAACTACAAACAGCTATAAAGTCCTAATACATGTCATATACTGTAGAATTTCGCATTCTGTGATAAAACATTTTTGACCCTTTTGAACCCTGATTCAGAAAGTGTCTTTGCCAATCTGTCTATTTCTTTCCTTGTCTTAATGTGTGTGCTGTATGCAGCCCAGCGGTCATGTGTACCTTGGCTTTGTGAGTGAGTAAGTGTGTGAACATGTGTGTGTCTGGGTGTCAGATAGAGGTGCAGGGTGACAGCTTCTCTCTGTGTTTGCATACCAAGAAAAGACCGTCTCCCCCTTTCAGAGCACTGATACCACCATCATCTCAAATCAACCCTTCACTTTCTAATGCGACTGTCATGAGACACACACACACCACTTACTTAGTTATCTAAATGGTGACACTGCATTGACTTCAACTCGTTTTATGTACAGCTATAGTTATAAATACCACAACCTAACCTTAACAGAAGAACTTTTACAATTACAAATTGTACAATTTATAGTCAATTAATTTATATGTATGTATTGAAAAATGTGCTGATGTCAGTTAAGTTGATTTAATCAAGTCTATAATTGAGTCACCTCGACTACATTAGGTTACACTTTGAAACATTATAATACTTGTATGCTACAGATAAAATTTAATTCAATTAAAGTGCACCACAAAACCTTTTGTAACTTTAGAATCAATCAATTAATCATAAAAATAATAATAATTAAAAATTGCCGGTTTAAGCTGATCTAGCTAGAGTTGAGCTGATTTAGCTGGTTGGTCAGCTGTTCTTCCAGCCTGAACAGCTGATGAGTAAAACTCTTCTGAAATTAGAAAAAAGACCAGCTTGACCCGATAAGAGCAGTAAACCAGCTTAGTATTTTGACAAACATGACAAATACACTCATTTACTGCTAGAAGCTAACATTTATATGCGGAAGAAAGGTTTATATGGTATATAAATATATAAACACATTGACAGAACATATTTGTTATATTTTTTAAGATGCAAAACATTTAATGTAAAAGCGAAATGTAAACAGTTCCTTGCAATTTCCTCAGATACTTATGCTAACAAATGCTAACATGCAAACACATTAACACAGCTAAAATAAGCGAGCAAGCAGTCATGCAGTCACATGCAAGCAAGGCTCTGAGATCTTGGCGTGAACGTAAGTGTCGGTCCAAAGAGCCTCACGCTCCTAATTCTCCTGTGCTTCTTTTATTTCCATTCAGACGCAGGCTTCCTAAAATAATTCCCCACATCTCCAGTCAGTGAGGTGTGAGGTGGCAAAGGCCTTGACGGTCTGCACGCTACCTCCCCCTCTCACTCTCCCCTCTGTTTTTATGGCTCTCTCTGAGATGCCAGCAATGCACCGTGAAAGCTGCAAAACACCCAGTATTGCAAGATCACTGCCTGCCTGTACCCTTACTCTTAAACACACACACAAACACACTCACACACCCTGTTTCTTTACCATACACGCCAATACAATACACCTGTCAAACACAAACTTGAATATAAGTTCAGTGCAAGTGCAGGGTTCAGTTAGCCCTGCCAAATGTGCTAGTATAGGTTAGTCTGCAAAAAGTTGGCTGACCAAGTTAGTCTCGCTGGATAAACTAGTCAAAAATCCAATGCTTATATATAAGACGACATGTTTTAGTTAATAAATATAAGATACTAAGAAGTATAAATCAAAAAATTTTATTGGTGATACAAGTCATATTACTAGGAGCTTGCTAATCAAGTTGGTCTTCCTGTTTAAGACTCCTTTAATGGTGACACAGCCTTCATGAAGCTGGTTAGTCTTGCTAGTAAAATAAGAATTCCAAGCTGACAGATACAGTAGTATTATATTTTTTAATTGGGATGAGCTGTTAAGCGGTCAGCATGCATGCTAGTTATGAATAGTTATGAGTATGGACAGTACGACATGTTCTAATTAAAGTTGATGAGATGTTAACTGGTCAGCAAAACATTACTAGTTACTACTACTGAAATTGGTCACTGAACTGCTACTGAACTGAACTGCATGATGCTGTTTCACCTAGTTAGTCTTGCTGGTTAATTTAGTTAAGAATTCTATGCTGATGGATGCAATTTCAATAATTAATGATGATGCAATACTAAGTGGTCTAACTGACAAAACTTTACTAGTGAAATTGGTCAGTATGCAAGAAGCTGGTTGATCAAGTTAGTCTTGCTAGTTAAGCTAGTTAGGCCTTCAATGGTAATAAATCGATTCTATTTTGTAATTAACGTTGATGAGATGATAAGAGGTCCAAACTTTACTTGTCAAACTGATCAGTCTGAATGAAACTGGTGGACCAAACTAGTCTTTAGTTGATTAAGCTAGTTATGATCGTTTATGGATAGGATTCCATATTCTAATTAATGTTGATGAGAGGTTATGTGGTCATAATAGCAAAACATTTCTTGTGAAACTAGCCTACATGATGCCATTAGTCTTAATGGTTAATTTGGTTAAGAATGATACTGATGAATATGATTGCATGTTCTGATTAATGGTGATGAGATATGCTAAGTGGTCTAATTGGCAAAACTTTTACTTGTTAAACTGAATAAGCTGGTTAACCATGTTAGCTAGTTAAGCTAATTAATACTTTATTGGTAGTTAGATTAATTCTATTTTGTACTTGTTGATTAGATGATATGAGCCTTAAACAGCACAACCTTACTGATGAAGCCAACTGACAAAGTTACTCTTACTGGTTAAGTTAGTTAAAACCCACATGCTGATAGATAGCATTTTAGGACCGTGAATAAGATCATAAAAAACCTAACCAGTTAAAATAGCAAAACTGTAAAGTCAGACAGTATGATGCTCACTGATTAGGTAAATCAGCTGGTTAAGCTAGTTACTAAATCTTGTGGGGACACCAGTTCACCAGCATTTAAAGCACAGCATACTTTTAGGTTAGTGATCATCATGCAGTGCTGGTTTACTGTTGTCCCCACCAGGTTTTTTAACCTACTTAACCAGCTGGAGTGTTTTGGTGGTAACCAGTGAGCTATCTTCATGCAAGACAAAGAACCAGAGAACAACTTTTTTGCTGGGTATGCAGAAATTTAAACA
>JAUCMT010000051.1:9072613-9093492 GCA_032357475.1 Enteromius thamalakanensis
CATGATTCGCGAAAACGATTCTTTGAAAATCATTAACAAAAAATGAAGCATATTTGAAGAGCATGTTAAATTCGTGCAACTGAGTTCATTTTTTCAGTTTCATTGTGTTTTTCTTCTTTTGCATAGGCATATTTTTGATAGTTTCTTGGAAAGTTACATTCAGTTTTATAAAGTTTTGTTCATTTTTATTGGCACAGAAATAATTCTATACTTAACCAGCTGGAGTGTTTTGGTGGTAACCAGTGAGCTATCTTCAAGCAAGACAAAGAACCAGAGAACAACTTTTTTGCTGGGTATGCAGAAATTTAAACATCGTCTCCATTGCCACTTTAGTAAATAAAGTATAAATTATGTTAAAAGCAGTGCCAATATAACCAAAAGCATCACACTGTTTAATTTGAATCCTGTTTTTTTTTTACTTTTGTGTGTTCTGAGGTGGTCATATGTACAAAAGTGTACAGAAAATTGCAAAAAATAATAAATAGAATGGAATGGTCTATTCTAATCATCTAGCTACCAAACGAACCAATGTTGGGTCATTTTTAGCACAACATCTAGTAACAGGAAGCTTCACTATCAAAAGAGATGTTACTGTACAACAAAATGATGACCTTATCTACAAAACCTAAATAAACCTATTAATCTGTAGCCAACAATATTGCAACATCAATCTATTTAACTTGTATTCACAAATTCGGAAAACAAATATGAATTGATGTGCTGTGCTCTATTTGGATTCCACAGTGATGTTTTAACTCCGTCTAGTAGCAATAAAACAGCAGGTGCAGCACATCTCAGACGCTTAGTGCAAAACTATTCCCATCATGATAGGCGCTCAAATTAACATCTATTTAAGAAACCATAAACCGGCAGCGCTTTATGTTTTAGACACATTTTAATCACAGGGGCTCCCCGAGACGCCATCAGACGTGACCTTGTTTGACTCCACACTGACTGGACAGCTGGGGGAGCAGACGTGGCGTGGAATTATCCGACCATTTTTAATGACTGAAACGTTAGTGACACAGCAACACCCTGCCGTTATTATTCTTACGGATGGTATTTCAATGAGTCTGTAATCAGCAAACAAAACAACAACAAAGGATAAATAAAAATCTAAAGGTTTTATTTATGTGGAAGACATCAAATGGACAAATCTAAAATCCCTGTGAATATAGCAGATGTCAGTTGAAAGGAAACATGAGATCCTTCAAGCTAATTTAATAATTTGTGCCTTTTTTTATCTAAAAAGAGCCTAATACGTAAACATCAAACATGAGGAGTGTGACAAGACACAAACTATATATAATAACTGGAGACACAAACAGATTGTAAATGTATTTCTTTCCTCCATCCAGGCAGAACAAGCATAAACTAAGTTCTGATAGACAATAAAGAGTCACAACAGATCAATTCACAATGCTTGACCTTTTATGTTTTTGAAAGAAGTCTTTTATGCTCACCAAGCCTATATTAATTAAATCGAAATGCAGTAAAAACAGTAATATTGTGAAATATTAATACAGTTTAAAAGCACTGTTTTCTGTTAGAATATATTCTAAAATGTAGACGTAATGAAACTGCAATATGCTATTATTCAAAAGCTTAAGGGAAAGTTAAGGTAACTTTTTCTTTCCCTCAAAAGGTAAAAGTGACAGTAAAGGCACTTATTATTATTCTTTTAATTTCAAATAAATTCTATTTAAAACAAACCAGGATAAAAACTATATTCTCCACAGAGGTTTTCACAAAAATATGAGGTAGAAAAAAAAATATGGATAATAATAAATGTTAGATAAGCAGCAAATCCGCATATTAATGATGCTTAAATGACCATGTGACACCGAAGACTGTTAGTAATGCCTGCTGAAAATTCAGCTGTTCCATCACATTAATTAATTATACTTTAACATATAAAAAAAAAGTTAAATTAAACCACTGATATTTTTGCAATATTACTGTATTTTTGATCAAATAACTGCAGCCTCACATTTATGCATAAAAAGCTTCTTTCAAAATATGACAATATTTTACTGACCCCAAACCTTTGAATGATAGTGTGGTTGGGTAACATTATTCACTAGACTATGACGGAAAGAGCAACTTATTGATTAAAGAGTATAAGGACAAACTATGAGGTTCAGTAAGTTAACATTAAAAATAGTGCAACTGTAAATAAACAAACAATCTGAACACTTCTACAGCATGAATCTAGGCTAAGGTACATCTCTACATACGCTGATCCGTCTTTATCATATACATAGTAAACAATAATATATTGATGAATCCGCATTAACTTGATTACTAAGTGCTGTACAATTGTTGTAGTTCATTACAAAATGCATTAAATAATGTTGACAAACTGAACCTTATAATAAATCCTTAATTTTTTTTCTGTGAAATAACATAATTTAATATGAGACCAGGAGCAAATGGGGTTAATTCTGATTTCATGATGACTTTAAAATAAATAATACTTGATTTTCAAATTTGGGCATTATATGAACATTAAGAACAACTCCGTTTGACCTCAGCAAGAAGTTTATAGGACCATCAGCCCCCACTGATGAGAGAAAGGAGGGGTGGGCTTTTTCGTCACTGACACCTGGTGCTCCAGATGACAGCCCTGTGGCCAGATGGATTACGTCGTACAAAAAAAAAAAAAAACATTCACATATACTGTACGTCCACATCATTCCCACTTCCACATCCTTAAACATTCCACCTCAATTTCATTCTCTCTTTTAACAAAAGCAGCATCTCTCAAACTGCATCGCTCTGTAAAACCAAACTAATGAATGCAGGGACCTATAAAAGCAGCCATACCAGAGGGCGTCATGTCTCTGAGGAGTGTCCTAGTAGTGTCAGGGAGGCAGGATGTGGGAAGAGTGACGTGATGCCGCAGTGGGGGGCAGATTAGAACAAACCCCATGGTGCATGTCTGGCCGTATCTCCCTCCCCCGCTACTGTCAATGCCACCTGTCACCCCAAAGCCTCATCTCCCAGCCTAACCCTCAGCAGACACCGCCACCGTGTACAAAGTTCACCCAAATTAGAAGCAAGGAAGGTTATTACGCTTTCTGGCCATCAAACATTAGCGAACAAATGCAACTAAGCAAGGTCACAGAGTCTCAGTATCGTTTACCTCCAGTGCAGCAGACGGTTTCTTCTTGAGCTCCTCACACTTGCGGAACTTGCAGATCTGGTGGCCCGTCTTGCGGTTCCGGCAACTGCTGCACTGCTCGCAGTTAATCCTGCGCCGGCAAGGTGGGCACATCCCACAGCGTTTCCTCTTCTTCTTCCCGGAGCTTATGGCGGAGGCCAGCTCGCTTTGCACTGGGTACTCCGTCAAGCCAGCCATGTGCAGTGCGCTGTCGGCGAGGAAGACTCCGGCAGGCGTCATGATGAACAGCCCCGGGTTGAAAGGGAAGGCGCCGCCGCCCACGCCGTAGGGGAAGTCTGTGTGACCCCCTACCGCATCGGCCACCGATGCCCCTTCCAGGTCGACCGTCCCTACCTCACCCCCGCCCACGCCCACTCCCATTCCCCCCGGCAGCAGCATGTGCTCCATCCCCGCCCGCTTGAGCAGCGCAGCTGCCTGGGCAAAGTGCAACAGGCCGTTCTGTCCCTCCAGCACCTGCTCCAGGGTTCGGTCCAGCTTGCTCGGCACCAAGGCCGAGGAGGAAGGCTGCTGCGGCTGCTGCTGGGCGGGCTGGGGCTTGGCCGCGTGACCCTTGGCCTGGCCGTTGTGTTTCAGTCCGTTGGTGGTCTGGGGGCACGCGGCGGTGTACTGCGAGAGAGTGCGAGACCTCTTCAGACTCTTGCTGAGGGGCTCGCTGATGATGCCGCTCCGGTTGCGGCGTTCGATAACGGGGCTGTCCTCCCCACAGCTGCGTTTGTCCTGGTCCTGGTCCGTGTCCTGGTCCTGGGCCTTGGGTGTCCGGCTGCCCTCCGGCTGTCCGCCAGACATGGTCCAGCCCCGGGGTGTGAACGTGGGAAAGGGGGGCGGGGTTGGGGAGGGGACGGGGGCTGGCGAGGGAGGAGCCAGGCAGCGCTCGCAATCCACTCAGTACCCAGGTGAGGGTGGAGCCTCCCCTTAACGGGCAAAACCGCCGGCCAATGGCAGGCAGACCCCGATGCCCTCGACTCTAGACTTCAGCCCTCATCCACATCTTTCCGCCGGCAACCTGTAAACTAAGACACAAAGACAGAAAGAGAAAGAGAGAAACGGAAAGATGTTGAAAGCATTCTGATGCTTAAAAGAGACCTTGACAACAAAAAAGCTGTGACTGAGAACAGTGAGTGGCGATTTGAGTCTTTCTTTCGCATGGCTCCAACATTTTATTGAGTGCTGTACCGATGCCCCTACTGTGCCTGGGAAATCAATACAGTATGTACATTTATCTTCAAACGCTATGTAGACGGAGTAAAGCAAAAATGAGACAGATGTGAACAGTAGCACAGCAAGATGCTGTGACAAAAAGCACCTTGAATAATAAAAAATGGTAAAAGCCATGAAAACACTATTTCACGATTAGTACGTTTCCAAAGCAAATTGGTTGACTTTTCAGAAAAGCATGCCTTACTATTTTCTGTTAAAGCTGAGACAGTTGCTTCACTCAAGGTAAAGCAGACATGTTGTACTGTAAGCTTAACTGAGGGAACCAATTAACTTCTCTTTAGATACATATATCATATCGATTGATAAAGAGAATATATGATACGTATGTATCATAAAGAATGAATAAAATAATTTTCAAAGCCTCAGGCAACTTCAGTCAACTTCCTAATGCAGTCAATCAACCATAAAATTTGATGTCTCCTGTGCAAACATAAACTCAATCACCTGTCTGTTATTTCATTCATTTATTCACTGCAGTAACAGTGAGAGTACTAAAGTAAGTACACTGAAGGGTGCAGGGCATTTCTCTCCCATATGAATACTTCTGCTACACATTTCACTGCTACTTTATATTAAATCTCAATGTTACCATGATACTCTTGATAATCTGTAATAACATATACCCGCTGTGCTTGTCATAAAGATGTAAAGATGTCATTCTGCAAAACAGATGTGATTTGTGTCCTTAAATGACTAAATGACTTCAACAATGAACAGCGTATGCCATCTTTTACTCCTTGGTAATATAGAAAGGGCCTATGTCTCTAAACAGACCCGTCTCCGCTCCTGAATATTTTAGCGAATATCCACAATTTAAACAAACCACATAGATGGAAATTAAAGCATTTGAACTCTTTATACAGTATTTCGATTTTCCTTTTAAAACCGTGTTATATGTCAACCCCGTTGCCATCATGTTTTGTGCCTAAACTAATGACTTAATTAATAATAAATAATAATTTAAAAAAACTTTCTTATAAGACACCATATTTTCAGGAAGTTAACTTTCGAAAAGACACCTAATGTCTCCTCTGTTTCATCATTATACTTTTAAGAATAGTCCCCAATCTTAAAATGTCAACCATGTTACCATGTTTCTAACAGTAAATACCTAATAACTGACAAGTGAATGTCTGTAGAATTTTCATAACCGAGTTCTAATTCTATGAAGCACATATGTAGTTTCATGACCTTGAATGCAAAGCTTGCAATGTCCAAAAAAAACCCTGTCAACCCTGTTACCTCCCCAAGGGCCTAATTAATTCCTAGAGTGTTTTATCCCAGAATAATTCAAATGCATTAACGGTAGTTTAATATGGAACTGTGTAATTTATTAACACTTTATCTGTTAGAATGTTTAAAATGTCTGAGAAATGAACTTTTAAAATCACATTAGCAAACTTGAAAAGGCGCTGTTTCGTAACATAATCCGAAGAGACCCGCTGTCAATCATGCAGTGAAATATGAGACATGACAGAACGCCGCTGAATGACCGGACACAGACTTTTACCTCATGACACAATCCAAACGCCAAAAACTCAACTCTTGTTTTTTATTGGCTGCCCCCCGTCCACAACAGAGACATCCACAAACACCCACACACACAACCCCACTGAGAAAAGCTGAGGAAATGGCCGGGCCAGTCCTTATAAGGGAAACAAAGGGACAGGGAGAGAGAGAGAAGAGGATAGGGGGTGGTGGAGGGGATCTACGCAGTGTGTGGAAATTGGAAGGCCAGAATTAGTGGGAGGTAAAGCTTCAAAGGCAGGAGCGCAGCCCCCGCATTCTCCCCAGCTCAGGGGTCTGTGGCGCCAGCGGACCACAGCCAGCCTCTTTCTCTCTTTCGCTCGCTCGCTCTCTCTTTCTCCTTCCCAAACCAGGGGCCACACTGCACCAGGCTGCTTTACCTCACGCCTGCCAAACCTTCCCCGCCGCACACATCTCTTGCTGGGACTGTGGAAGCACCCGACCTTCAAGTCCCAAAAGCGCTGAAATTACATAGCAGCGTTTTCATTCAGTATTAGCAGCAATGACTCACTTCCCATCCAAAGCTAAGGAGAAAAACATGTCTCTAACGGACCATGCTAGCTTGCCATGGACAGCCCATGGTTTCTCTTTTATCCTGGCTTGGAATGGCAATATGGCACATCTCAAATCCGTTCCACTCTTATGGTTGCTGCACCAAGCCAACAGTTGGCCGCACACCACCACACACCAAACGTTATCCTAGCAGCATGTTGTAGTCCATCCCCATGATGTACACTCTTATCTGTGTTATTGTTTTGTTTTTGAAATTCGGGTTATGATATGCTGTAATCCAAGACTGGTGCATGCTACCATTCAGAAGCCTTCTCTTTTACTTTTAATCAGAACAGATGCATTAAACTGATTGAAGGTGACAGTGAAGGCATTTATAATGTCACTAATATTTCTATTTCAAATACATCCGGTTCTTTTCACCTTTTTAATCATCAAATAATCCACTATTATCGAATATTAAGCAGCACAGATGTTTCAAACACTGATAATAACCCGAAATGTTTCTTGAGCAACAAATCAGCATATTAGAATGGTTTCTGAAGAACAGTAAAGATGGGAGTTACGATGCTGAAAGTGTAACTTTGCAGCAAAAAAGTAACAATTTAAAATATATTAAAATAGAAAGAAATATCACTGTTTTTCTGTATTTTGTTATAAAAGTATGCAGCCTTTGGGAGCATATGATATTCTTTCCGCAGCCTGAAAACATCCTACTACTGCAAAAATGCTTTTCTAGCCTAGATTGGCTTGTTGCTAGCTGAAATATCTAAAAATTAAATAAAGTTTAAAATATTGTCTTGTTTTCAGAAAAGAAGTCAAAATTATTTAACGTTTTGCTTAAAACAAGCAAAATAATCAAGGAAACAAGGAAGGAAAAAGCGTATTTCAAACAGAAAGCAAGATTATTTTACTTGTTAATAATTAAAAATTAATTTTGACTATTTTTTTTTTTTTTTCTGAAAAAAATAACAAAATTAAAAAATAATTAAAAAAATATTTCTAGATATTTGGAATGGAAACAAGTAAAAAAAATCTTGGCTAGAAAAGCATTTTTTGCAGTTTAACTTTTGTGTAATGTTTAGTTAAAGTCAAAACACAAAATGTGTAGGAGCTAGGCAGAGCGGCCAGTCACACGGGGTAAGAAAAAGGCAAGGGACAGGTGGCTCAATGTTAGCACTACTTGCTTAATTACTGTTCCCAAAGTAACCATTAGGGTGATGGAAATGGGCCCACAAAATGACTTAGCAAATAAGCCCACTGGACATAAATGAATCGATTTGCTTCCTCCTGTTTTGAGAAGTTTTTTTTTTCCCCGTTAGGAGTAAATTCAGTCACACAGCTTCCAAATGAACCGGATGCTATCTGCGGTAAAACGCTAGAGCATTGATCTCAAAGCAAATAAAATGCAAACACAGTGTGTGATGGTTACTAAGCATTGTCAGTTCTCTGTAGTTTGTTGTCTCCATCTGTTCCTGTAACATATGACCTGTGTTTGCAGAGGTCTCGTAAAAGCTGAAATAAGTGAATTTGTCTGTCGCTGCCTCCACATCGGTTCCTGTCAATCATAGTAACCTCTTCAACATCAGGTCCACCTTTAAGTTAAACTATCTTCCAGCTTCTCTGCACCTGTGTCACAGACTTCACTGAACACTCAAGTCAAATGATGTTTTCTCTGACCCTCAGATTTTATCAAGCTATCCATCTACAGTATAAACTCCCACACTCTTCCAACATTTTTGTCTAATTAAGTCACAGATTTTTAGAATTAAGTCAAATTATTGTCATTGCAACACTCTCATTTCCTTCATTCCTGCTTGACAGTATTTTATTTTATTTTATTTTATAATTGCCGTGAATTTTGCATGTGCGTAAATCCTTCAGACTTTACTATGTTATTATAATGACCAGTACCAGAAATTTGTCTGTCCACATTGAACTCTAAATGGCAGTATGATGTGACACAATCTCAGAACATACTTCATGTTTAATGTACAGTTATGAAGATATGTTTTTGGAACAGCAAATGACATTTCAAAGCAGTACAAGGCCACAGAAATTAAAAAAGGGATGCACAAAATTGACACTTTAGGCGATATTTATAATATTTATATACATTCGAAAGATACAACCTCGCGATCAACCTACCTGTTGCAAGACTGAATGCTCACCTTAAAAGTCCAGATTCAAACTTCACATTGAAATCTACTTTAAATTAGAAAAAAATGTGCAAGAAAGAAATTTACATTAATTGAACAGTAAGATTTGCAATGTTTTTTAAGAACTATCTTTTGCACACTAAGAATGCATTTATTTGATCGAAAATACAGAAATAAACTGTTTTTGATATTTATTTTATACAAAATACAGCAAAAGCAATATTGTAAAACTTTTTACTATTTAAAATGTCTGCATTCTATTTGAATATATTTAAAAATGTCATTTGCTCCTGTGATCAAGGCTACATTTTCAGTATTATTACTCCAGAGTCCAATCAGACAAATCATTCTAATATGCTATATCTAATAATTGTATTATTATTATTATTGTTATATTCATTTTTAAAATAGGTAAATATATTTTTTAGGGATTCTTTAATGCATAAAATAAAATATATATTTATTTTATTTATGAAATGTATTTATTTATTTATTTTAGGTGATAAAAAATAATATGTTTGTTTAGAAAGGATGCTTTGGATTGATCTGAAGTGATGATAATGACATGATGTAGCAAAAGATGTCTATTTAAGACAAATACTGTTGTTCTAAAAAATATTCTACCTTATCATTTTCAGCCTTATAAAAATTTTGAGCAGCAAATCAGAATATTTACAATGATTTTTTAAGAATCATGAAAAACTGCAGTAATGATGATCTAAATGACATTTTAAAATATATTCAAATTGAAAGCAGACATTTTAAATAGTGAAAACGTTTTACAATATTGCTTTTGCTGTATTTTGGATCAAATAAATGCAGACTTGGTGGAGAAGATAATTCTTTAAAAACATTAAAAACTTTTCACTGGTAGAGTAAATATAGATACTATGACTTTTGTGTCTATAATTTATCAGCTTAGATATATCAGCTTTTTAAGATAAGGATAACAAAAATTCTTTATTGGCTGAAAATGACCAGCCTCCCCTGTCTAGTGTTCTGTGGACTTTTATTATGAACTCCGCCTCCTCATTAACCCTCTTGTCTGCCTTTAAAATGTGTTCATGATTGTTCTTGTGCTTTGCCTTCACTATTCCTGTTTGCCGCTGTTTTGTCCCTGCCTGTACGACCAAGTCTACCAATAAAGCAACTGGATGCACTTTCCCATCTCCAACGTCACAAATATACTGTGCATCTCTAATTAGAAGTGATGCCCTGTCAAACTTCTCCGGTTAGAACGAATACGAATGGATCTACACAGAAGAGATCATTTTATCGCTTGTTCCTTTATTGCACTGCGTCATTTATGTGTCGTTTTTGAAAAACCCATATTGATTGAACACTTCTAAATATTGGGTGGCATGTGTTCCTCTTATTGTTTGTGGTCCTAAATGGAAGCCAATTAAATTACAAAATATTCAAGATGGCTCTATTGAGCGTCTAATGTGGTTGATGAAGTCATGAAAACATTGGTCCTTTCCCTGGGGTTTGCCTTTCATGTTAAAAAAAGGACTTAACAAATGGGGTAGATGACTCAGGGTACACAACTAGCTGACGCAGATGTGGCGAGGTTAAGTCTCAGCTGAAGGGTTAGAAACTTTCAATGCACCTAATTGTGTGCCACTGTTTAAGAGGTGTATGCCCTACCTCAGGCCACACACTGCATCCTCTCCTTTGCGGCAGCACAATGCCTCACTCACAGCTGTAAAGATGGCAAGCCAGACCCCAACGCAATTAACCTAGGCCCATTCAAAAGCATGGTTATGAATGATTGTAATGCTTTGTATTCATTCAAATAGAGCTTGTGTAATCAGACCCTTAACCATGTAAT
Organism: Enteromius thamalakanensis; assembly: GCA_032357475.1. Taxonomy (NCBI): domain Eukaryota; kingdom Metazoa; phylum Chordata; class Actinopteri; order Cypriniformes; family Cyprinidae; genus Enteromius; species Enteromius thamalakanensis. The sequence goes on from JAUCMT010000051.1 coordinate 9,083,043, forward strand.
CAGCAGCTCAGTAGAGGAAACATAATGACCCATTTATAGCTAATGTGGAATGTCAAAGCTGCGAAATATTAGAGAAAAAGGCATGAAGTCAGATGAGTCAATAAATAAAGCAACTGAAAGAATAATCAGACTGAGAACAAACTGTCTTAGGCGAGACCATCATTCCCAGACAAATCCCGATCTTATCTGTCATATGGTCAGAATCAGTTCAGCTGATTAATCATTCATTGGTTGCGTCTGTCAGTCGCTTCACACGAAATTCAGATATAAATATAAGAAAGTAATATAATAAATTGGTGTCAGAGATTGCCAAAATACATCAGTCTGATCAATTCAGCTAGCGCGCCTCTTTACTCTTCATAATCAATAATGTTTGACTGGTTAGGGGCGACAAAGGACAGAACGGGAATGTACTGTAACGGCAATTGGCAGCATTACCTCATATGATCTTAAAACAGACATGAAACCATTAAAAGTGAGGATGGAATATAAATAGCTCCTTCCTAAAGCTGTCATTAGGTTACACAAACTACAATATGCTAATATTAGCCTTTGAGGATATTATTTTTGATCAAATAAAATGAGTAACGACCTTGGACTGACAAGAGGTGATTCGTTTTCAAACGGAGGTTGAGAGGTCAAAAAAACCTACAGCTGAATAGGAAAAGGCAACACCGACCAGACAGCTTGGAAATAGACATTGCTGTCTTTTTGCTGTAATGACAGCTGCTAGCATTGATGCTAGCAAACAGTTAGGTTGTTGTGTGAAACCAGCTACTAGCAAAACGCTAAAAAAGGCTACTTTTGGAAACTGTATGCGACTTACGAGGCATACATTTAGTGATTGGTATAGTTTGTGGGAAGGATATGATGAATTAGAGCAGATGCTAATACTTTCGGAGCTCTTACTGTTAAAGTTTGAATGAACGAAGCTGTGCTAATGTTCTGATCAATCTGAATCAGTCTGTCGCACTGTAATGACATGATGGCACAGAGTAACAATCTCTTCCTCTTTCACTTTGTCTTTGCAGTCAAGGACACTAATAATATAAATATTTCTAAAATAGTAAGGTGCCGAAAGCAAAATGTGCCCAAATGTGTAAAATAAATCTGTTAATGTTGATTTGGTCAGCATTTATTAATTGGATAACTGCAATACCCTGGGTGTCAAAAAGTATAAAAGATAAAAGTAGTGTGGCTGTGATAGCCGCTACACTCATATTCAGCAGAATCATTAATGTACTAAAGCACAAGATAATAGCTACATAAAGATGTGTCTGGAGAGTTTTATGACTGATATCACTACATTAAAAGGAAGGAAGTCCAGTAATGGCTAATTACACCCAAACAGCAATTTGAGAGGATGGTTTTGGAAATATTAAACTTTGCTTCCTGTAAATCCTTAAAATCTTTAAATTATAGGAATAGTTTCTCCTCTAATTTCCATCTGCCATATTCAGCAATTATTTTTCATATGTGCCTTTACACATGTTACAGGGTTTTCGGTTGGCACTGATACAAGTTATGAAAATAATATCTCGGCTGATTAACTGGAAGATACATTTAGTATGTCTCCACAGCAGGATATTTAAACATTTATGTTAACTGACAAAATTTATTAATTTATGCATACTTAGGTTTGCAAGGTCTCTAATGGTAATGTGTCAAGGGAAGCTGTTTGCAAAGACAGCTTATGTTTCCTCCCTAGGGACAAACACATGACTAATTGGTCCTCCCCCAAATTGAATAATAACTCTAAAAAAGACAATTCTGCTGTGAACGGTGAGTTTTACTTTTCTAGGGTATCAGTTATGTAAAGTATAGTTTTGTCATTCTGTGTCCTGTAGGGCACAAGACAAAACAATAAATTTTTATTATGATTAACAGAAAAAAAAGTCATTCAGGGTGACAACAGTCTATATACCAAAAATATATATTGTCAGGCATACTTAGAACAAGAATAATTACATTTACATATTTAGCAGACACTTTTATCCAAACAGACTTTGTAAGGATAACAGTTCAGTCATTTTAAATATTTACCAATATTTGCCAATATCCTTTAAACCACTAGATTTTACATCTTAAAAATTTTTAAATTTTTTAAATAAAATTACATTTAGCATGATTGCTTATTTATATATTTTAATGAGTACTGGTCAGAATAATAATATAAAAATGTATATATATATATATATAATTAATTAATTATTAATTAATTATTTAATAAATTCTTTTGTTGTTGTTTTTTAAACGGACCTACCTGTTTTGCCTTATTTAGGATTGCTTGGAGCAGGGTTTTTCTCACCTTAGTCGGAAATGGAAAACTTGGGGTGGAACTCTATTAACTCAATTGACTATTAACTAATTTTATTAATGCATTATTATTTTATTTTATTTATTTTTATTTATTTATTTTTTTTTTTTGGGTTGTAAAAATCAGCATCCATCTATCTATATTCTTACAGTCGTTATATAGCCTATAAAATACTTTAAACATAATATAACCTATGGCCAATTATGTTTTTCATCCATTTATGTAAAGATTTTTTTTTCCGAGTCAATCAGAAACAAACACGAAACTTCTAATATTTGTAAAATGTCCAAGACAAAAGTAATGGATAAACCATTCCCACTAAACAGCTGCAGCCGCTAAGAGGAAGAAAAATCCCTGTGAGGTTACTTCGCAACGTCACGCAGGCAGATATCAAGAAATTCAGGTAATGCGGAGTCCAACGTAACATCTCCCTGAAGACACGCACACACCTATCTATCTCCCCCTGCCGCTGTCTTTCTTCCTCACACCGCTTCACACACACACACACTCACGCATGCATGCTCTCACACGCAAGCGCTACACACGCACACACTTGCGCACGAGATCCAGCGGACGTTGACAATAATTCATGTTTTCAGAGCTCGCTCCGCCAGATGTGGACTTTGCCGAGCGGCGTCCAGAGCATTTGCATAGCTCAAAGTTAAATGCGCTTGAAAACTTCTTCAACTCTTTGCGTCACAGCGAAAGTTAATGACTGGCAATCACACAAACAGTGCGTGCATGAGCGCCGCGCGCTGTCGGCCGCGGACTGCAGCAGTAAATCCCCGCGCGCTCTCCGCGGCGACATCAGCCTGATAATATCCTCTCGTCGAACAATGAAGCGCACATTTTTGGCTAATCCCTCCGCGACGACTTCAACAAATCACCATAAACCACGAACGACTAAAACAGCAAATTTGAAATACAGTCACAAAAACCCTTTCGTATTTTCCGATTTACCGCTAATATTAACGACCACCGCGTTTTTGTAACGCACAGGTGTGCTGCTGCTGTAGACCAAAAGTTCCGCGTCTATAACATAACGCATCATCAACTACAATACCACCTGTCGTTACATGCTGGAGCAACTATCATAAACGTCATCGGCATCATAATTTTACTAGCAAATTATCCAAGAGAGTGTTAAGTTTTACAGCCCCACCGCTGCATTTAAATACGATTAGAATTTGTATATTCTGTCAATTGATTAAATGTGATACTTGCGTTCTGAAGAACCAAAGCAATATTACTTCCTGGGAAGCGCAATCGCGTTTCCATAAAGAAAATACAGCTCAAATCTGCGGGAGCGAGTCGATGTCGTCCAGTCGCTACAAATATGTGTCGGATCTTAATTTAATTTGACATTAAAGCGGCACAAAAATACCTTTTGTCTAGACTCAATGATCTGAAACCTGGGTCTCTGCGGTGCCAGTGTACGGTCTGCAGCAGCACGACTGACAATGTACGGCACAATCATTCTCCCGTTCTCCCAGCCAACAAGATCGTTAGGAAGATGACATCCCAACTTTGAGCAGACTTCAACAAAGTATGATTCCCCCCCTTTCGATGTATCTGCATATTTGCAAACACTGGCCCCTTTTTTATTCGCACCTACCAAGGCAGATCCGAGCAGAGGGGAGGGCTTCCACTGTCCGAGCGCCCCTTCTCCAAGCCTGTCGTAGAGATTGATGGCAAAAAGAAGGGAGAAAAAGCTTATTCTTCACTTCCAGAAATCATGTAGCCTTCGAGCGAGCCGAGCGCGTGAGGAAGAGAATAGTAAATTATTGCTAAACGTACTTTCTGGGAAGCTGAGCGTGTGGGCTCACCAACCTTTCGATTCTCGCAATCCCACCTCTACATCCAGAAGAACATGCAAACACATTTCATAGATTTTTGGAGCTTCACGTAAAAACCGAACTGGACTTTCGGCGACGCTGAGACGGGAGAAAACGCGCAGATAAACAAAGACATTTCGCGTCACGCTGCGTTTCTTTTTGGCGACGTTTTAAACGTCGAAGCGGATCGCGTAGGGTGTTTGTCGATGAGCACGGACGTTGTGAAAGATTTGAGGGTTAATGTTACGGACGGAGATTTGTGGCGGCTCCGTCCCCCTATCCACCGCGCAGCCTGTGACTTTTTTTCTCTGGGAGCAAAAGTTGATATGTCGTCATACCGCTTTAAGACTGAACTTCCCTTCAACACATTCATATTTACCATCAAACAATGTCAGAAGGATGCACGTGGTGACTGCATGACTTTGTAATCCTACTGTTTGGTTTCATTTCGAGATAGTTTTGTGTAACTCGGAGGAATATATAATTAGGGGAAAATAATGTATGAAAGTTCCAAACATGTCTGAGCTTTTTGAAACTTTGTTATGCAAATTATATCGTTTTAATATATATTTCATTCATTAATATTTAGTTTCAGTGGAGCTCCAATCAAATTCCACAGAGATACTACATCTCATGGGCTGTCGTTTTATTTTATGCTTGATGCTTATTTTTGGTCCAGTTCTTATGTTGTTGAAGAATCCATTAAAGATGCATTTAGGCTAATTGTTTTTAATTTGTGAATTATTTTTTTTTCTGATTTTGTTTTAATTGCTCAACAAATGTCTTAGTTGTGTAGCCAACTGACTGTAAATAAGACTGTAAATAAACTTTAAAGAAAAGTTTTTGTTGTTGTTTGTTCCTGCCGAATGTATAGGCTGACATAATCTTTTCATATTATTTATTTTTTCATTTTTGTCATGTGACACTATATATATATATATATATATATATATATATATAAAAGGGATGACCCATATAGAGCCCTCATAACATAACATATTTAGACAATTTCCAACAATTTATAACACGTTACATATCAAATATTTACACAATTTATAAAAGGAATGCTTAGTCCAGGTAATATGAAGCATCTTAAGAAATCCCCTGACTTTTAATTTCATATTCTTGATAAGTTATTGGCTACATAGGCTACAAGTTGTTAAAGGTGTTCGAGTGTATTTAATGTGCAAGTAAATTACTTTGTATGCTACGTTTAAAATGATCGTTACACCCCTTGATAAAAAAAATACATTTTATTAGGTATTATTATTATTATTTGTGAGTTATTAGATGTATTTTTAATAAATAGTAAACAATTTTGTAGAACGTGGAAGCCATTTTAAAGTTTGAAACCAATATTTAGGCTAATATTACATTTCTAAGAAACTAGGTTTTTAATAAATATATATATTTCTCTTTTTCATAAACTCGGACATGTTACTGACCCATTAAAGTGTGAAATGCAAATGTGAATAACTTTTTTAAAACAAAGCACGTCTTTTTAAGCGTCAGTGCACGTTAGTGACGCAGATTACACATTATAGCTCCATGAATAGCGTGGTCTGCTTTGGTAAACAGGGGTCAGCTGTGGTCGTTCAGCTCCTGGTTTCTCTCAGTCCACTCCGCTTCTTTTGAATGTCCTGTCTGCTGGCAGGCGGCCAACCGAAGTGTGTGGAAATGACACCGCCAGGGCGGCAGAGATTTTCCTTCATTTCTCTCCTTCCCGATCGCAGACGGGCTGACATTGGCTAGAAAGTGGAGCAGCTCGTCAGGGACAATCAATGCGAATCGATCGAGCCGCGCGGGTTTGAGGCTCCGAGCTGGAAAATAACGCGCGTGCGAGCGAGGGAGAGAGAGAGAGAGAGAGAGAAAATGAGAGGACAGGGAGGGGATGTGCTACCAATACTCGCCTCTCTCACACACAAATATCGCCTTTACTAAACCCTCATTTCACGGAAGGCGCATCAAAGACAGTTTATTCCTGACGCAAGGATATTTTATCATATTCATCAACATTAAAAAGGATATTATTTTTCCCCAGCTGTCAAAGTTAGCCAAACGAAATGCCACTATGTGCTTTGGCTGCAGCTATAGGTTTAAATTAGCAAGTGTGCCAATACTTCAATTTGGGGTCCAGAAGTCTGAGACCATGCTTCCATTGCTTCCAGTTTGGCATCTCTCTAAATTAATAGGGTTTTTTTCTGTTATAATATTATCATCATTTGAGAAAAAAGTTTAATTAAAAATTAAAATTACCCTTCTCAAAGTGCATTCATTTTTGTGTAAAACCTTCTTCCACTGAAGCATCTTGTAAAAATTTAAATTGGTCAAATTGATTTTGGATTCCATTTTCAATGTTGTTGCCGATTTTTAGACATTGCTGCATTTGCAACATAACATCTTTTTTTTTTTTTTTTGTATAATGCTATGGAATTTCAGAGCAGTGCAACTGCTTGCATGTTGTTTACATGATAAACAGCCTACAAACTGATTTAGAGATAACCTCTTGTAGAGATTCTTTGGGTCTTTGGGTATCATTCAAAATGTCTTGGTATCCCATAGTAACACTCTGGTAATGGCATAGCAACTAGTGGTGATGCCATGGTAACACACCCTTAAAAGCATTGGTAAAACTGTTTTGCCCGAATAAAATAAATAGGTAAAAAATAATAATCTATGGTAATTAAACTGCAACTCCGATTAATCGCATCCAAAATAAAAGTTTATGATTACATAAAGTATATGTACTGTACTATGTGTATTATGTGTGTATGAATGAATACAAACACATGCATGTATACATTTAAGAAAAATGTGTCATGTTTATATATTAAATGTATTTATATATAAAATAGAATAATGTGAAAATATAAATGTAAAAACATGTATGTATGTACCCATATGCCCACACACACACACACACACACACACACACATATATATATATATATATATATACTGAAAATATAAGCCCTACACAGCAGTATCTCTGTGATATAGCCTATCCAAATGTCATTAACCAAATTATTAATGTTAAATATCTCATTTAACCTATTAAATTACCTGTTGCTAAGCGAGAAGTTGTGGCATATAAATCTGTTCTCATTATTAGCTGTCAAAAATATATACAACATCAACAATACAGATTCTTTAGTAGAGAAAAAAAAAATATCTAGCACGCACAGAGGCCACTGTTTTCTAATCCAGGTTTGTGCTGCGTTACACGGGTTGTCTAAGTTTGACAATTAGCTTTTGTTTCACTCCTGACATATTTTCGTGGTCGTGGGCTGACACGCACGGGTTTCGTCAGAGAGATAAGCGCACAATGGACGCATCCAGTCCCTCACTGACGGGCTGGCGTGAATAAATTGGACACGCATTGCTTCGTAATCCCCTGAGTGTCTCTATGGCTCTGGCAAAGTGCCTGGCCTCACCGTATCTTACATTAAGCAGACGTCAATCCGTTCGTCTTCCTTTCGCTTTTGAAAATCACTTCCATGTCGAAGTGCCTGACCGCTTTCTGTGCCTGGGCTCCGCCAACTCTCAAGTTCTCCAGAAACAGGTCCAAAAGAGGAGGAGGGGGGCAGAAAATGTTCTGCGACAGTCCGGCATTAGTGTCTGCACTGGTGATTGGAACTGTTTGCGTTACCACAGAAGTGTATAAACTACTGAATACAACGCTAGCAAATTATTATTTTCCTCATGCAAACTTATTAGGCTATATATGAGCAAAGCGAAAAACTGTATCTAAATAAGTTTAAACAAAACACAAAATGTTTTATGATATATTTGTGACCTGTAAAATCGTGGAAAATAATCGAATACTTGCGACGTTTTGAGTAGGCTATGACATCCCGCGATATCTATTTAGCTTATTTTTCAGTTTATACCGTCTCTTATCCTAGCCAATTTTGCGTTCATTTAATCAAAAATGCAGTAAAATGCAAAAATGGGAAATAGCATTACATTTGATAATTTTTCTATTTGAATTAGCCCATATTTATTTGCGGTGATGCAAAGCTAAATTCTCAGGAGTCATTATTCTAGTCTTGAGTGCAACGTAATCTTCAGAAATCAGAAATAATATTTCTTCTTATTAACAATCTTTAAAACAGTTGTAGAATATTTGTGTGTGTGGAAACTATAAATAGAAAGTTCAAAAGTTCAAAATAACAGCATTGAATTAAAAGGTTTTGCAACATTACAAATATAGTTTATGTTACTTTTGATCAATTAATTCTTGCGGAACACATTTTTTATTGTATTTAATAAATAATTAAATAAATAAAACTTTAGAACAATTATGTGGGTGTGTACCTGCACTGTAAACAATTACCATGATTTTAACTATAAAAAGCTGTAAAAAATGCTACGGTAAAAACCTGTTAAATGGTTAATGGTAAATTCCTGTTAAATTTACGGGGAAACACCTTTAACTGATATTCCCAGAATTCTCTGCATTGCATTTTAAATTTTGTTTGAATTTAATGTTTTTTTCTATGAAATAACTATGTTTCTTTTTAGTTTTTTTTTTTTTGTATCTGTAATGTTTATTAAGTTTGTATGTTACATGTAATGTTGTTAAATGAATGTTTATTTCACATTTCAGTTTAATAATTCTTACCATGATGGTGTTTGTGTGAATGACACTAAGCATCTTCTATATATGTTACTATTTAAAAGCTACTTGTGATGGCCCCTTCTAACCCACGTACCCGGAACCAATATCAGCTCCAGGTGTTCCTCATATATTAACATTATATCAGTTATTATGGTTTATATTAGAATTTACGGTATTTAAGTGTAAATTTAACATAAAACCGTAAAACAAAAAATATTGTTACTGTATTTTTCAAGGTTTTATTCTGGTAACCGCAGCTGCTGGTTCTTACCATAAATTTTACAGATTTCTTTTTACAGTGTGGTATTCCCTATGGCGACCAAATATCCCACAAGTATAATACCAGTATTTTCTGACCTTGTGGGGACTTTATTTATTTATTTATTTATTGGCTCCCATGAGAAATCAAGTTATTAAATCACACAGAATGACCTTTTTTTTTTTTTTAGAAAATCTAAGGGATAGAAAAATAGCCAACAGGTTGTACTGCAAGTTCTGGAGAGACCCCATAAAACATGGAAACCAGTGCGTTTATATGTTTCAGGATTCAAGAACACTTTTAAGGAACAGTTGTGAGGCAGCTTCAGAAAGGAGTGAATCTAAGAAGTAAGTGAATTACTATTAACTAATCAGGATAATGTAATTAAAGTAACAGAATGACAGTAAGCTGATGAAATCATGAGACTTGACAGAAGTGTTCTTTTCTCCATTATTAGTTTCAACTAACCCTGAACTAACTCCCTCCAAAACCATAAAGTGTTGAAACCATTCAACATTTTTGATTAATTGCATGAGACTGACCCTGAGACTTTATAGCATTCCAAGCTTGACCTCAGCATGTCTGTAGAACTGTCAGGATAAGAAACTGACATTGTAAGTAAAAGTAAAAAACAGTTTCTTCTTGCTTTATATCCAACCCTTCACTGTTTTTATTTACAATTACATACATAGACCTAGGACCCCTTTGAGAACGAGATGATACATCTCAAGTGGTTAATCCTAATAATAATAATAATAATAAATAAATTAAATTAAATAGCTAGCTTGAGGGTGAGTAGTAATATTCATTTTTTTGTCTTCTGCTCTTTTTGTAACCGAAACCATACAAAACCACATTTCTGCTACAAATGTGAACATGAATATGAAACAACTGAATAAACAGACAATCTGAGAATTAAATGGTTCTCAGTCTCAAACAAAGGGGTACTGTAATGACTGTCAGAGACATTCGGATCTGTTTTAATTCAAAACAGGCAGGCAAGGTCCGTACACAAACAACAGGGCTTTCACAGGATATCCAAATCAAAGTTATAGTCCAGGCAGAGTTCGGGGCAGGCAGCAGGAATTGTAATCGATGAAACAGAGCAATGTCATACACAGTATATCCAACAGAAGTTTGAAGAAACACTCGGAATTGTCGCATTGGCAAACAAGACTTCACAATGAACCAGTCTCTGTGGTAAGTATTTATAGTATGTGAAATGAGGAACACCTGGAGATGAAATCGGTTCATCGGTACATGGATTAAAAAGGTCCGGGCAGAACTAATGGCGCTTTTCCACTGCGTGGTACGACTCGGCACGGTACGGCTCATTACGGAACGGTACGGCTCACTTCGGCTCGGTTTGCGTTTCCACTGCAGTTTAGTACCGCTTTAGAGTGGGCGGGATTATTCAC
>JAUCMT010000051.1:9102840-9113346 GCA_032357475.1 Enteromius thamalakanensis
ACACCTAAACCTACCCCTTACAGGAAACACACACACTTCTACATTCTCAAACACTTCATTCTGTGTGATTTAGAAGCACACACACACCTGTCTCTATGGAGCCCATGAAGCCCACAAGGAAGCCGGCTGTGTGATAGAGAGGAAGAGTCACATAAATCACGTCAGTATCTGTGACGCCGTTGGACGCAAGGACAGCGAGAGCAGCGAGGAGACGTGTTTGATTGATCACTGCTGCTTTAGGAAGACCTGAAACACACACACACACCAAACAGAGGCTTACTAAACCCTTCACGCTCCATCATCACTGAGCATCAGGATTTTTGGAAGTTCAACAAACTTGAGCAAAAAAAATTATTAAAACAAAATCAAAAACAAAATTACTAACCCATTAACAATAGAACAATATGAAAACTGAAAGTCCAACCGTAACAGCTAACTGAAGGTATGACTGAGGCTGTGCGCACCTGTGGTTCCAGACGTGTAGATGTAGACGGCCGGAGACGTGAAGGACACCTTCCCTCTGAGCGTCTGAGGAACATCAGCGTCTGAAGACTCCTGCGCTGCTCGGAGCAGACTCTTCAGATGTGAGAAGCGGAGCTCGTTAGCTGTGATGAAGATCCTCGTCAGACCCTCCTGCTGGAGATCTTCATACACCTCCTCAACGGCCCCCTGCAGCTCTGAGACCACCACAAGATACCGTCACACACAAACACACACTGTCACTCTCTATCACACACACACATACACACATATACACACAAACAAACATTTGCATAAACACTGCCCCCTGAGCTAGACATTGACCAGTAGTCTTCTTCTCAGCATAGCCCCGCCCACTGCCGTAATGACTTGATTACACTGAATCTTACAGTACACGGATAAGAGTCAGGACACGTGAGTGAAAGATCCTTCAGATCCTGAAGATCGACTGTCCTGCTGTTATGCTCCATGTCTGTTTGGTCTTATTGTCCCCCGTCTTTGTATTTTTGGTTTAACCCTTGTTATGTTTTGATTAGTTTAGTTGTCTCTCCTGCAGAGATCAGCTCTAACTGAACTCTGGTTTTCAAGCAATCCTGAAGACCTTGATCAGCTGGAACTACAATTCCCATCAGCCCAAGTGTGCCCATCATTCTTTGCGGTATGTTGTCAATACAGATCAGTGTGGCCAACTTAGCAACTTTGTCTCTATATTTAGCGACTATTCAGACCTCCTTGGTGGCATTTTTTCCTAAAAGCGACTAGCGACAAATCTAGAGACTTCTTCAGCAAACCTTCTCTATGCAAATAGAGAATCTTTTGTGTACTTGGTTTCATTATTATGAATTATAAATGTAATTATATAATTATAAACGATTATAAATAAGGTTTTTAATCTAGATTAACATCTTGTAAGGTAGAGCTAGTTCAGTAGGCCTAATAATGGTGTACATTTCAGTCACTATTTCATATTCATTCCGTTTTTTTGACAACAGAAATCATTAAAAATATCAGTGAAAACAGAATAAGGGTGCACTGAATAACATTATGTGACAACAAAGAAGCAAGAGAATATGACACACTGACGTCATATTCTAAATCTAAAACGGGTTTTAAATCGGATGTGTGGAACGTTTAATAATAAGTTTACAGATAGATGGCTAATGTGTGTGCCATTGATATGGTCAGTGTTCATGTAAACTGTTTAATAAACACTTCTGGCACTTTTTTTGAGTCTCTTAATTAATTTAGTTTTTTATGTAAATGATTCAATAAATACTGTACTGTGCCATTCATACTGAGGTATTACCATACCCTGAAATTTTGATACCGTTACATCCCTAATATATATATATACATAATAAGTATATTAATCAGCTTCTTCGTGCTTCCTGAAGCCTCTGTTGACATCCTGTTGGGACGCCCGTGGTTAGAGAAACAAAATCCCACAGATCGCTGGAATTCTGGTGAGATCTTACAATGGAGTCCTTATTGTTTTAATCACTGTCTGCTTTCACTTTCACAATCACCAGAGATGTCGTGCTATTCTACCTCAGTAGACAGTCCACACGCTTCAAGTGAAGAGATCATCCCACCTGAATATGTGGAATTCTCTGATGTCTTCAGTAAAGTCTCTGCTGCTCACCTGCCTCCTCATTGCCCCTGGGATTGTGAGATTGATCTTGTTCCTCAAGCCAAATTACCTAAAGGAAAGGTATACCCATTGTCATTACCTGAGCGAGAAGCCATGGAGAATTACGTGTCAGAAGCATTAACTCAAGGTTATTTTTATCAGACCATCCACATCCCCAGCCGCCTCCACCTTCTTCTTCGTGTCAAAGAAGGATGGTGGACTTCGTCCATGTATTGATTACAGGACTTTCAATTCACAAACCATTAAATTTGCTTATCCCCTACCACTTATTCCTTCAACACTGGAAGAACTACGTCAAGCAAAAATCTTCAGCAAGTTAGACCTCCGCAGTGCTTGTAATCTGATCCGAATACAAACTGGAGATGAAAGGAAGACCGCGTTTGTCACCCCTAGCGGTCATTATGAGTACTGCGTGATCCCGTATGGTGTAGCCAACTCACCGTCCATATTTCAAAACTTCATGAATGAAGTATTCCGGGACATGCTTGATCAATTTGTGGTCGTCTATATTGACGATATTTTGATTTACTCTCATGATTATGATTCCCATGTATCCCATGTCAAGCAGGTTCTCCAATGGCTGCGAGAGTATCAACTCTATTTGAAAGAAAAGAAATGTGAGTTTCATCTGAATCGAGTACACTTCCTGGGTTACTACATCACATCGGATGGAATTGAAATGGACGCCAAAAAGGTAACTGCGGTGCAAGATTGGCCAGTACCCAACACAGTGAAGGAACTACAACGTTTCCTTGGGTTTGCCAATTTTTATCGCTGCTTCATAAAGAATTATAGCCAGATATCCTCTAAACTCACTTCTCTGTTAAAAGGAGTCTAGAAACACCTAACCTGGAACCCAGCAGCCCAGGAAGCCTTCACACATCTCAAAGATGCCTTTTGCACTGCACCCATTCTGATCCAGACCTGCCCTTCGTAGTCAAAGTCGATGCTGCCACCACAGGTGTAGGTGCCACTTTATCCCAATGGCATGGAGAACCACCTACCTCGCATCCCTGTGGCTATTACTCAAAGAAACTTTTGAGTGCAGAACAAAATGATGACATAGGTAACTGTAACATCAACACCAGGCTCTACACCAGGCTCCACCCCCACAGTCACTCTCCGTTCACAATCCCCTGAGTATTAATTGGTATCACCTGTCCTGCTCACCTGCAATCCATTCCCCACACTCTACCACACCATTCAAAAGCACCCACCACACTTCAGTCAGCGTCCAAGCTCGTTCCTACGAAGAGGACATTCTTACCTGCACATACTCAACTCCTAATACTTACCTTCTTATTCCAGAAGCAGTCCTGAAGTCCCGTTGTCTCCATGGTGTATCCCTTGTTCCTTCCAGTCTCCCGTTTCATCTCTTCGTCTTCAGTGTGGTCTTCGTCATCTGTGGTGTGTGGTGGTGTGCGTCGTCTCATTGTGATCCTGCAAAGAACGAAAGACTTTAAGTTCCCTTATTGAATTCCCAGAAATGGATGATCTTTAGTTTGCTTACCTTTGTTGACATTTCTGATTGAATAAACTCATTTGTTGAATTTTACCTACCTGTGTTGTCCAATCGTTACAATATCAACCTTGACAGTTACAATACAAGTATTGACATGGAACAGCTTTAATTCAATTAAATACATTTCATTCTACTTGTATAAAATTGTATAATCTAAATAAAATGTGCAATATATTAAATTATACTAACTAAAGTATTTAAAGGGAGAATACATTATAACATAAGCTATTTTTATATTAGACATTATATTACATTTTAATGTTAAGTAAAGTATTGTTTTATAATTGTTCTATATTCAGTACTGTATTTAATGCAACTGCATCAGGAGTAGCATTATCTTATTTGTTTAAAGGGAAATTAAGCTGCATTAATTACTTTGTGCATTACATCCAACACAGTATATTATATACACAGGGAATAGGCTTATACTAAATAAACATTTTTAGTAATGACACAATATGTTTTTTTTATTGTTGCATTCACAACTTACGTCTATATATTCCATACTTTAGCTAGGCTAATGTCAAATATTTTACACATTTGTTTAATGTTTTCAATGACGTTTAGGCTAATTTCAAATATTGTCATTACAGTGATCATAAAGAATAATACTCCCGTTTAAAAATGCACAGAAAGCGTAATTTAGAAAAATACAATTCACCGTTCCCCTTGAAGAATCTGCCAGAAGTTACATTCTTACAGACCTGAGTGGCATTTCAACTTGATTATCAGTCATGGCGATGAGCGAGGGGCGCGTTTTCGGGAAAGCCCTTCACCTCCACCTGATGGCAGCATCACCAGGCCCTTCACACGGGTGCGTGGGAGTTCCCCGCTTCGCCATGTCGGGGTGGTGCAACGCGCTGAAAGGATCTCCCGAGCGCGCGCGCTCTCTCTCCCTATTCTCCACAGCCCCCACCCCATCAGCTCCATCCTCCCCCTCACGACAGTCTCAGTCTCAGCAGCAGTAGCAGCCGCAACAGCAGCAGCATCGTCCACCTCCACCCTTTCTAGGTAGCAGCAGCGGCAGCATCATCCGGCGGTGAGACACGGAGGAGACGCATCCGAGTGATGCCACTGCACCAACCGCATCTCGCCACCGCGAAAACACGCCGAGAATAAAGCGCTTCTTCTGCAAGGAGGGAGAAACACATTCGCCTGGAGAGATCCACTGCCCATGAAGATGTCTAACGCTGACATGGTCTTGAACTCCACCGATCGGATAGTGAAATGTAAGTCTACATTTCCTCCCTCTATACCTGCGTCTTGATTTTGTGCCATTATTTACGCACTAATTGTTCAAATACTGCCACTGCTAATTAAGACGTATCCATTACGTTTATTAATATGGACCGTTCATCTTTGAGACTAAATGTTTTTGAGATAGCAATGTTTTTCTTTGCTATGGATTGATGGTAATTGAGTCACGGGAAGGCAGAGGGAGATGTGTTAAATAAGGCAGATCCAGTGGAGGCGGTGATGCAGCAGGATTTAGGTGGCATCACGCAGCCCTTCCTGTATTCTTCAGAGACAATCATAAAATAAGGGTTTCAGTTCATATTTAGATGTTTGCTTTCTCAAGGGAAGCCTCCAGTCTGAAGGTAAATCATTCGAGATGGAAACTGTCACGCCCCCGTTGCGTCTGATTGATTTTCGCATATTTACTGGTCACGTAGCTCACATTAATATTCCCATGTAGGAACATAAAAGCTAAGATCACAGAGGCTGAATATAAGCGCATCGGTCTTATATAGAAACTAGACTTACTAGGTTGCACTAGGTATTTTTTTTTGTTTAACGTTAATGGTACTTTCATAGTGAAAATATATTGAAATAACACCCAAGAGATGTCAGTAGTCATTTAAGCATTGTTATAGCAAAAAGCTGTTTTTATTCTACGTAGTATGGGTCGCACCTTCTTGGCGCTGCTATGTTTGGATCACGTGATCAATCGTTTGCTATTCATTTCATTGCAATTCATCGTGTTACTAATACAATAATAGGCTAATTTAGCCAGGATGCTTTGCAAAGCATAAATATAAACGTACATTCTAACAACAGCTGACACAACAGAAAAAAGCTCCATGGTGTGGATCAACAGGTGTGGGAATGAAAAAATTAATAGGCTACTGACAACCTAAGCCACGAAATGTGAAATATAGAGAAAAATGAATAATCAGAACAAAACATTCACACACACATATTCAATAGTGTCAGCAGTGAGTGTGCAAATTGAATGCATCCAGGCCAATAGGTGTCAGTATATACAGTCCAAAACCACTAGTATTATTATCTTTTTGTATGAATTGGAGCAGATACATATAAACAACAATTTACTTAGTGCACCTTTCTGTCCACTTTCATAGATTCTCCCTTTTCCTCTTTTCATGCATAATTTGTGATATAAATGACAGATACATTTACATGTATATTCTGGCAGACTCTTTAGGTATTTCGTGTCCTCAAAACAGTAACGATATGAATCTTTTTTATTTTTTATTTTTACACATCAGCCACAATTAACACCTCAGCCTAGCTGATTGATTTGAATTGCAAAAATCTGTGGGCTTGTGAACTTTTGAAACAATTTCCAGGATATCTCAATTTGCATGCTAATGCGGCCGCATTTAAATGTGCTTTCTACTGTGTTGATTTGATAAATAATATTAGCATTTAAAACACCCTTTGTGTGAAACACGTACTCGCCCTAAAATGTAAAATCTGTCACCATTTACTGTTTAGATCCCATATGACGATGGCACAAAAAGCAGATGTTAGGCTGATTCACGGCATGAATGTTGCTGAGGATCATGTTTCTCAGTCCTGATTTGTTGACATGGACATTTTTTGGCAGAGCAGTTGATTTGTATCTGCCTTTGCAAGCTGAATCTTATGACAAGGCCTATTATAACTCAGGGTTTGATATAAGTCATCTGACCTCTCTAAAAGTTAAGGTTGCATTAGTCATTGCCACACGTAATGAGTCACAGTAGTGACCCCCCTCCAACGCACCGGCTACCTCGTAGAGGTACTTTAGATCTGGCAGTTTTAGCTGTAATGCCATTCTCTGAGCTACCTCTGTCCCCCCCCCTCCCCTCCTTATGTATAATTGAGGGCTTTTATCATGAACAGAAAGCATCAATAAATAACCACATCTAAAATCCCAGTGATGAGGTTAGCTAAGCATTCATATTTAGCAGTGTGCAGCGCCAAATGCAGGAGACAAACAAAGAATTTGTCTCTGTGTAGAATCCCCACAGCAGCAAAGCAGGATTTCATAAAACACTGCATGGTGTGTCATTTGCAGAGTTTCATTTACTAAGTGCAACTAGAGTTAGGCCTTTCATTCCTGCACTGACATAATGGATTTTATGGCGCTTTCCATTTAGTGTTTTGATATGCTGGTTTATAGCCTCGTCTCATGGGAGCTGTGCTGAGCATCACTCTTTGTATGCGAAGTCATTATATTGTAGCCATACTGTTAACATTCTCATACTCGTTTCCAGCTTGCGTATGAATCTGTCTTAATGATCCTGGTATGAAGGCAGAAAACCATGCGCAGAGGTGAAATGAACAGACTAGGAATGTCGTGATGCTTCATAGGACAATTTTGTGGCTGTATTCATTCTGTACTATTAACTCTATTATTATTATTATCTTTGTATAATTAATAATATACATTAACCTTTTGCATCAGTGGATGCATGGGAGTGGGTTTGCATTTTGTAATGCACTTTTCTTTTTCCTTGTTTTCCAAACTTATGAAATGGTCAAAAACTGTTTGTGTTTCATGCAAAAATATGTGACATGTCAAGAAATTGCCATTTTAGGGGACCAAAGACAACATTTTGTGAATGCTTCAAACAAACCCACACCCCTCTGACGCAAACTAAACAAAAAAATCAAATTAACTTCCAATGTTTATTTATCACACAAGGCATATTCCTGTACTTTGTTATTGTTGGTTTATATACAAATGTGTCAAAAGGGTACCCAACTTTCACTATACTGTTGTAAAAACTGTGCTACAGTGACACTATCGTTGCATACTTACACAGTCTAACACAGCTAAGTGCACAGGAGTCAATTGAGCGCATTTTGAACAAATTAATACATATTAACAGGTACAGTAGTTTGCTGATATATTAAACATTGATATGTTTCTGGATATGATAAGGTAAAGTGATTTTTAGCAGTTAGAGCTCTTTAAAAATACAACATGTCAATCAGCTCCTGGTTTAAAGCCCAGAGGAGCTAGGTCAAGTGTTGCTTCAGCCTCTGAATTCTGGTGTGTAGATGCCACTGGCCCACTCACTGCTCTGGGATGTCTTCATGCCAGGCTTAGAACGGCCTACTTTACAGAGCCCAATTCTAGGGCATTAACTGTGTTAGTTCTGATGGGGCTTGGAAAGCCACATGGGGCACAAGAGGTATTGTCAGAATTTAAACAGGACACTTGGAAAGGTGAGTCACCCAGATGGGATGGTTCTCTGGATCACGTTCTGATTAGGACACATGAAGATTATTACAATTGTTGCGATGCTGTTGACCTGACATTGTCATACTTACAAACTAGTAAGGAATGTTGCTAAGTTAGATGTGCTGTTGTTTACTTGGCAAACTGAAATAAAAAATTGGTTTATTTCATTTTCTGAGAACAAAATGGGTGGTGCTTGAAAGAAACAATAAATCAGTATATAGGTTACTGGGCAATATTTAGTTGATTGGTATTCACCAATATTGGATACATCATTGTATATACATTTCCCCTACTTTTAAATTCAAACTACCTTTGCCATCACAAACACAGGGCCAGATTTACTAAAACCTTGCACCAGCACAAACCTTGTTTTGGTGTTGAAATGAACTGTCAGGTTTGAACAGTTAAAAGTCAACTGACAACTTTGACAACCCTCAATTAGGAGTCACGGAATACTAGAAAACCTTCATTTTTGGCCATTTTTTACAGAGTAATTAACAAGGACACCTAAAAATAAAGTGTAGCAAAATTTATTCTGAAGCATTAATTAATCAGTTAATGTTAATTTCAACATGTCCTGTTATATTTTTAAATAAAAGCTTATATGTCTTAATATTATTTGATAAACCTTACTAACAAATGCAAATATTTTGTCAACTAACGAAGATTTCTTAACACCATAACAAATATTTATTGTTAGTTAATGCATTAGCTAGCTTAGCATAACTAAGAAAGGTTATCTTAAAAGGTGATGCTTTTATTTGTAGCATTAAAAAAGATAGGTTTTAATTTTATGGTTTTGCTTTAGAATTATTTTGACAAACTTATAATGTCATATCTTCTAATGTATTGGCCAGAATTGTAATAATCACTGATATTATGCTCAGGTGTTGTGGGTGGTTGCAGTGGCTTTGCAGTTGCTAAGATGTTCTTCTATTGGTTTTTAGAGTATTTGCTATGCAGTTGCTATGGTGTTTTCTGGTCGGTTACATAAACTGCTTAGACTAGTTACCAGCTGGTCTTATTTTTCTTTAGTAGTGGTCTTTTTTAGTCAGTTATATTAAAACTTAGACAATTTTAATGCAAAAAGTAAGACTGATTACCCCCTGGCTAACTGGTTGGTTAAGCTACTTCTTAAATCACAATTCCAACATAGTGGCTATGTTAATGAAATCATAAATCTTGTTACTTGGAAACCTCGCTTCTCTCATCAATAAACCATACAATGTGAGTGACCGCTCCTGTCTATATCTCAAAAAGCATCAATATTTAGTGTCAGCATTCCCTAATCTTTAATAGTAATAGAATCCTTTTACCTTTTCTTAGTAAAACTAGTTGTATTTATTACATCCACCCAAACAAATGGTTTCAAACGAATGCTTTGTCATTTAAGCTGTGCTTTCTTTATCGGTTGTTACAAATAGCTTCTCTGGCCACGCTGTTGCAGTTTCCCATATTCATCATATACATTTTTAATGAGTTAATAAGCCTGTGTTTTCCCTTTGAATTAGTGTGATCCCTTGGGCTTTTCATTGAGTGATCGTCCAGAGCTGTTGTTGGAGCAGTAAGCTCAAAGCAAAATATGAGCATAATCTGTTAGCTAGATGAAGGAGTCCGTTGAGAGGCAGTGGTAGGGGGCAGGTGCATGAGGGTGGATGTTAAGGTGGAGTAATTACTGACAGGATCGAGAGAGAGCGAGATGGATGCTGGGGATCCGCTTGCCTGATATGTACATGCAGGCTTTATATAGTAGTGTGGGTGAATTATTTAAGCATTGGTTTGCAGCACTGTTTCAGTTCACATGGCTCTCTTACATAACAACACTTCCCTGAGGTCTGCTGATGAGATGGAGAAGAGGAGGGAGATGAGGGAACGAAGAAGAAAAGATGAAAGGAGGATGAACAATCTTAAGGCCTATTCACACCAGTGTGAATATTCACGGCAAATATTCAGTCAGAGGACAAATGTTGAATAAAAACACTAGGTTTCTATGGGCCTGTGAATATCTGGCTGTGAATATTCATCTGCCAACAAATCTAAGGCTTCTTTATTTGTGTGGAGAGACTTCATCTTCCATTGGCAAATAAGATAATAGCTTTTGATCATGTTTTCAAAGTCGCTGCTGCAAAGTTACATATTTACATATGTTTATGATGTTGCCTTTGTACTCAACCAGAAAAAGAGTACATGTTTGAAATGTAAAAAAAAAAAAAAATTGAAAATAAGTATCTTACAAATATCATTTAAATAAAGGCAAAAGTAATTTATAGATAATAATAAAAAATATATGTATATACTGTATATATATATATATATATATATATTAGGGGTGGGCATAGATTAATTTTTTTAATCTAGATTAATCTAGATTAATTT
>JAUCMT010000051.1:9122094-9148972 GCA_032357475.1 Enteromius thamalakanensis
CTTTCATGTATCGTATCGTTGGCTATGCATCGAGATGCGTATCGCATCGGCCTCAGTTATGGAGATGCACATCCCTACCGTTTACAGCATACATTTGCTAAATATTATCTATATATATATATACAGTTTTAAATGTCTTATTAACACATGCATTTTATCATGTCCCAATCAAATTTTTTTAAATAAATCTAAACGTTAACCATTTAAAATACTTTAATACTGAAAAAAATGATGTCACACTTTTATATAGAATTTGACTTTCCCTGTGCTTTATGCCCTTTATATATTTAGTGTGTGTGTGTATTTTGTGGTTTTTGTCCACATTATGAGGCTCATTCTGTCAGCATATGCAAATTATTTTAATGATTCTGTGTCAGTGAGTTATTTAAATAGTCAGGCATATGTTGCATGCAGTGACAGTTCATGTATTTGACGCGTCATTTCTGGTAGCATTAGCACAGTTGTTTGCGGTCTCGGCCTAAGGCTGAAGCTCTTCTGTTCACACGATGAGGACATTGACAAGCATAGACACTGTTACGCTGACAGGTGTGCTTGTTGGTGTTGCTTGAACGGTGTAAGAGAGACAACGATTGTGCGTTTTCTGCCACACACAAGTAGGGGTTATATTATGGTCTGACACACAGGAGGGATGTTATGTGTTTACATCCTTTAGGTTTCAGCTAAAGGTTTACTGTCAGTCACAGGCATCCAGAGGCTTCCCACAAGAGCAAATGAGGAGAGAAAAAGGAAGAGAAAACCTGTTCAGTCTAATAGAGACGTCAGTTGCACAATGTAAGACAGTCATGAAGACAGGCAACCGTAACAGAGCTTGTTAAGATGAACGTAAGATGAAGCGAAACCACAATAGACTCATCCATAGTGAAATGTAGAGTCACGGAGGCTGATACACAGACAAGATTTCCCTTCTAATGAAAATGAAGCTTAAATGACATTGTGAGAAAGTAAAGGAGTCTAGACTAGGCTACTTCTGCATGTGTTTCAATATCGGCTGAGCTGCCTAGTGCCTAACTAGACAGCATTTAAGACACCATATATCCTGTGTAATTTTGAGCATCAAAATAGCTTTGTTTGTATCATTTGCATAGTTTGAAATCCAACAACGCACTGTGACAAAAAAGAGAAGGAATAATATTGAATACAATTGTTGGTTTTGTTTTCTTTGAGCGCAGAAAGTGTTCTAGTAGCTTTATAACATTACAGTTGAACCAGTGATGTCACATGGACTATTTTAATGGTGTCCTAACTACCTTTATGGGGCTTGAACATGGTAGTTACACTGCTGTCTAGGTAGGGTCATAAATATCCTGAATTTCATCATAAATATCTTAATTTGTGTTGCGAAGATGAACATGAGGGTGAGTCATTAATGACAGTCAATATTTCTGGGTAAATTATCCCTTAAAATGTTTTTTTCAGCAATATTTATATCTTATTGCAACATGCAGTCTGTGTAACAGCTCTATAACCGTTCTATAGAGTACAATAGTGCCGAACTACTTATTAGCCGCCTTGCTAATTTTGTTTTTAGACCCTTAACTCTATATTTCCCATAGAGGTTGTAAAAAATCTTCATTACAGAGTTTTGATCCAAACCAGCCATCTACAAGGTAAAGCACAACATAGCTTCAGTGAAGAAAAGAAGGACAAAAGAAGGAAGTATTGTAAATGACTTACAATATATGTATATAAATGTAGTATAATATATGTATATAATATATAATTCAAATGATATATATATATATACGTGTGCATGTGTCTGACCTTAGACAACAAAATCACTCTTAAGTCGCTTGCGTATATTTATAAAAATAGCAAAAAATACATAGTATGGGTCAAAATTGTCGATTTTTAATTTATGCCGAAAATCATTAGCAAATTAATTACAGATTATATGCCATGAAGATATTTTTGTCATATATATATATATTAAAACGTATCTTTTGATTAGTACTACACATTGCTAAGAACCAAATGTTTTAGAATATTTTAGAATCAATGATCAAGGTATGGTCCGTGTCTGCATAATCTAAAATTGCATCGTGCCAGGGATATTACTCTTAACTTAAACCATAAAGAAGCGTATGTGTTACTTGACATAAATGTTAACTGAAATAAAATAAATAATTCCTTTCTAGTTGCCATGGCAACGTATCTCATTTTCATTTAGTCCAACTAAAAACCAAAGCTGAGATCGAAATGAATAAAAACTATACAGACATACATAAAGACGAACATTCAAAAATTATAATCCTATCTAAAATAACACTGCGGTGCATTTTTATCATAATTAGTTCAAGTTCATTTTGCTGTATGCAGCTCCTCCTTGATTCATTTTGAACATGCTCTTCTATATGAGTATGCTAGGTGTACCTTGTATTATTTATATGTAAATATGTGTAAATTATACACCCCTGAGGTACACCCATTAAGAACAGTTCTCCTTTCTGCTTGCCTTGCCTTTTTTTCTTTAGCTAAAGCTTACAGTAGTTTACCGCTTATTACCTGCAGAATAGAATATTTCAGAGCGCTTGTGGTGTGTGTAGAGTAAGACAGAGCTGCTGCAGACCTGCACATCGGAGATTTAATCCCAAATCACAGTGTATACTGTGTCTGAACCGGCCACACTTCAGTAGTCACCGGCTGTTGCTCAGCAACATGCACCACAGTCCAACATCTTGTGAAGTGAAGAGCCAAGCTGCTGTTTTCCATCTCACCCTTGAACTGCTCTCTCACTCTATTCATTTGCTCTCCGTTCCTCCCTACTGAGACTGTTGTTCATCAGGCATTTCACACGTTCTCCCGATTCTCTCTCGTCTATTCTTCCTATTAAGTTTCTTCTCCCTTCGATAGGCCACACGTTGTGCTCCAGAGCATCTCATTATTGTTCATGTGTACATAAAGTGCTTGTCTATCTCGTCATCTTTCTGTCTTTCAGGATGCTGCGCGAGCTCATTTCAGCCCTCTAGAGTATTGGGAGAAGGCGAAGATGGGGACAAATAGGGACATTATGTTCTTGTGGAAGAGGCATTATGTTCTTCGTTGTCTGTCTGTCTTTCTCTCGCTCGCTCGCTCTTTCTTTTCGTCTGACTGTACCGTGACGTCTTTTGGTGGACTCTCACACTGAGTCAGAAAAGTGCCAAAGATTTGTTGAAATGCTGTCACTGTTCACACACATTCGCTTCTTCACATTGAGAAGCAAAAACCATAAATCAGAGGATTTTCTCTTTTGTTTTATTTACTCTCCTCTGGACCCATCAAATAGCTAAGTGCCCCTAAGTCAAAACCAAACTAGAAATTGGTTTATTTTAACTGGATAGCATTAGTATTAGAAAGAACAGTTTTAGAAATAAGCATCTGAATGTTGTTTTGAATGCGCATATATATTCCTCTACAATATCTATGTTTTTGCATCAGTACTATGTACTTGTTGTGTTCATATTGTATTGCAAAACAACTTTTGCTGGTATTAAGATGGGATATGGGTAGGTTTAAGGGTGGTTTAGGATGTAAGAGATCGGCCAACAGTCTAATTATAAATGTAACTACAGGTTTAAGTTCATACATGCAGGTATTTTTTAAAATAAAAATACAATGTAAAATCATGTTCCCGATAAGTGCATTGTATTGATTGATTTATTTAAGTAAATACGTAGCATAATAGTTAAGGCTACCTTAGAATCAGTTAGTGTTAATGTTTTACAATAACCTAATTTTAAAAATTTAATCTATGATATTAGAAAATATATTTTATGTATATTAATATTAAAACCCTAAGAAGCACATCAGATCAACTTGTCACATAAACGCTCGTGCTCGCTGGCGTGTGTGCATCAGGACAGACTGGCAAAACTCGAAGGGATAAGTGCAAAATGTTTAATAAAGAAAACTCAAAATACAAAACAAAACAGCTGACGGGGCAGCAAAACTTACACACACACACACACACACACACACACACACACACACACACACACGGTACATCAGCGAACATAGCGATCCGAGACGAAAGACGTAGTGACGTTAACCGGACATGACAAGAAAGGAAAGACATGGGTTTTTAAACACTGGGAAATAAAGACGAAAGTGGGGACAGCTGGCAAAACACAGGTGAAACGATTAAACTAAACAAGGGGCAAACCAAAACAGGACTGGACTAAACCAAATACATGAAAACATGGGGGAACACAAGACAGGACAGGAACAGGATGTTACACAACTAATATATAAAATCAACTTAAAACATATTTAATTTATTTTCACCCACTACCTACTCTATTAATTGAAGAAAATAATACAGCATACAGAATAAAAAAAAACTAAATAGTGGATAAGTGATTTATCAGTACTGCCAGTTTCTGATAACAAAAAAAGTTTGAAATAAAGGGGAATTTCATCTCGTCTTGAATGACCTAAATGTCATTACAAAAGGAGCTATAATTAGAATAATCATCATGAATTCAATCTATTGATGGCACTGATATTTTTCATTTTTAAGATTTGCTTTATAGATATGACAAAGCTACAAGAAGTTTTTTTCTGCTTTTATCTAGAGAAAAAAGGCCCTAGTTATCTCACATGCGTCTCCTCAGATGTTTAGAAGAGATCTCAGTAGTGTTTTACATTGTCCTCGGTTTTCCCAAAATAGCAAAGTCTGCAATCAAAAGACAGAGCAACGCTTTGTTTAAAAGAGTCGTCTGGACAGTTGGAGAATACAGAGATTTGTGCCCGTTTGTGATTTCACAAAATGGTGACGGCTTGTCTTATGAATATTAATTGCCTTATGCAGGAATTGTTTAGCATAATCTTTCACTGTTTTGATAAACAATGTCTACATGAGATATTAATCTTGGAGATCAAGTATTATTTATTTTCCATCTCAAAACAGGAATGGCACTATTGCAAAGGCTGTGATCATTAAAGTGCAATTTGGGGTTTTAATTAGATTTTTTAATGATGTTACCCTGTTGCATATAAGGAATCCAAGTCCCCCCTTTTAATCTGAATAAAATGAAAACATTGTACATCAGTTCATATCAAATAAATATCGACACATTTGCTTTCACTGGAATGGAAAACGAAAACAAGCGCAGAAAGGCTGTGAACGTTGCCGTTGGTGCTTTCCATAAGTGATAACTACAACAAAATGTGTTTATGCTTTACATGCTAGTAGCTAGAGGACTAACAGCATATATTAAAAGGCTTTCAGGATGTCTTGCACATATATCTTGCACTGTAACCAACATACCAAACATTAATATGTGGCAATATTTAACATTGTTCAGCCAATTGCCATCTAGCCATTTTAATAGGATTCCATGCGATTAGGCCTTTTTTGTGACCACATGTTTCAATTTATGATCATTCACATGACCAAGGAGACCAAACACATATAAATATGAAGAAGCAATGCAAGAACACACACACTTAAATGTAGAGGTGGGTATCATTAAGATTTTAACGGTGTTCTTCATATTAAGAAGATTAACCATTTTTAACCATTTAACTGCATCTTTTACCAAATAAGTTGCAAAATGCAGCTAAACAATCAGCAATGTTTGCTTTATTAGAATCCATTCACATAAATGAGTTAACTGTGTTTGGGATTAAAAGTAATACAAATTTGGAACCTTCATTACTACAAATACATTTTTACGTAAGCTCTGCTTAATATCTTAATTTTCCCTGTTTTCTATTATCTCTGCTTTATTTCTTAATAAGCATAGTTTACTCTTATCCATCTATTTGTAAATGCAGGACTGTAAAGACCTTTTTAGTGTTTAAAATGCATTGAAGCTACTGCAGAAAAAAATACTCTAAATATTTATTTGACTATTTTTAATGTAACCAAAATGTGAGTTGATTAAATGATTATTATAACATACTCATTTAAAGAGACCGTATGTGGTTATTTTGGAAGACTGCTAGCATAAGTAATTATAAACGTTTTCTCACGCGAGATTTTTTATTTTAAAATACGTGCATGAAAGTCGTTCTTCTGGCAAATGCAGTTTAATAAGTAAAAACGAGCTTTCCCGATTCAGTGTCTGCGGGGCAGATGAGTTGTAAGTGACGTTATTCTATTGTTATTTTCGTAACTGATTAAAAAATAAAAAGTCTCTCACCTGAGAAAAGCGAACACTTCTGCCCTGCCAGATGTTATGCCCTGTTCATTGCATGCAGAAATTTGATTTGTTTTTATTTTCTAACTATAAATATATTTGTATATATAGTGGGTCATGGCTTGATGACCATGGGACACTCTGGGTCCCAAGGCCAAACCAGTTGAGAACCACTGCTTTAGATCATTCGGATCTTTCCGTCATTGTGCAAGCTTTGGTGTTGTGCGTGCGCAAGCTCTGTGTTAAAATAAGCTACGTAATGATTATTTAGCAATAATTTTTTTCTGAAGTACCGATAGCAGAACCGTTTATTACCTGCATACCCGTAAATATAGGACATTTCGGTACCCATCTCCACTTAAATGTGCTGTTTTTTTACTGCTGTTAAAATCCTATGCTAGGCCTAGTCTCATTATCCCAGCAGCAGGAACATGAGATTTCTCTTTTTCCCCCTCAAGTCAAACATTAATTATTTAGCTTTGTGTTGATCACGTTGAGTCTCTGCCCTGAGCTTCCCTCCCCAGTTCCCCTACTGTATCTCTCTGTCTGAGCTGTGTATGTTGCTGCTAGCCTCTACTCAGCAATCCAAAATGCATGTTTTTCTCACAGAATTGCCCATATCTCTGAAGTCTTATTCTGAAATCCTGCATGATGACTGTGTCATCACGTACAATGAACAATGTGTAGCGTTTCTTCTCAATGGCACTGTAACTGCACTCAGTAATTATTTCTGTACAGTGTGGGGCGAATCTTCGCTAGCACACATTCGTAAATAATTCACCATGCCAATGTTTTGTTGGAGCCAAGTCCCTCATTATCAGTGTACACATTTGTGAGTCATAATGGAAAGAAACTGCCTTTGCCCCAATTTTGGGTGCAGATATTGTCTTCTCCGTCTAATTTCTAAATTGAATTTTCACACAGCTGAGAATCGGCAGCTTTATCAATTATTCACATCCAGCTCTTTGGAAGCTTAATAAGCAGCTGTTATTATGAGTTGTCAGTCAAGTAACTCATAGCAGTTCTGGCTTTGTTTTTGTGATAAAAGGCCAATTTTGCATTGCTGGAAGTGAGCTTAACGAACAAACGATAATGCTAGGCAGACATGATTAAAAACACGTGAGGATTTAAGCTAATTTCATTTATGTTTAGTCATTTATGTTTTAAAAATGGGCCATTTCTTTCCTTTTTTTAGTGGTGGTGTTTTATTTAGCATAATGACTGTTAGCATGCTAACTATAGATTTTATTTATTTACATACATTTTTTTAATTTTTTTTTAAAAAAAATGCATGTGAAATGACAGGAAATACGATTTGCATTTCAAATACTGTATTCTGTTATTTTGAACTTTCTTTACATTGAAGAAATCTGGAAACAATTTGCATGGTTGCCCCCAAAATATTATTATTTTTTTTTGTTTTTAAAATTGATAATAATAAGTAAAATTGCCAAATTAGCATATTATAATGATTTTTGAAAGATCATGTGACACTGAAGAATATAACATTATTTAATAAAAAAAACTAAAATAACCTTTTGTTACTTGAAATAACATTTCAAGTGTTTTTTATATTTTATTGCATTTCAAATATTTTTCAAGTAACAAATTTGATATACTATGATGGTTACTGATGAAGTACTTCATTCCGTGTTTTTCCAGCATACAGTATTACTATTGATAAACATATATAGTGGGGGGGGGGTCTCAGAATCAAAACAATCAAATGAGTTACAATATCCCCAGAGAATAGTTGTAACTGGCCACTGGAGTTACATTAATACAAGTTCTGATGTATTCTTTCTGTTTTGTGTTTTCCTCAGCCGTTCCCTTCCCCCTGAGTCACCGCCTCACCATGAAGGAGGTGTTTGACTGTGAGGGAAAACCAAGGGTAGATCTGCTGAAAGCCCACCTCACTAAAGAGGGCCGAGTGGAGGAGACCGTGGCCCTCCGAATCGTAAATGAAGGGGCCTCTATCTTACGCCAGGAGAAAACCATGCTGGATATAGAGGCACCTGTCACAGGTACTTCCCTTTCCTCACTTACAGTATGCAGATGAATATACAAAGTACTTAAAGGGTGCTTTTACTTGACATGCATTTGAGTGACTGTGTATGGAAGGCCGTTTCTGCCACTGAATAAAAATGAGCACACAGTTCCGACTATTTTTCCTCAGAATTGCGAGTTTACTATATAACTCACAACTCTTTTTTCCTCGCAATTCTGAGGGAAAAAAGAGACTATTTTCTTACAGTTGCGAGTTCATAGCTATCTCAGAACTTTTTCTTCATAATTGTCAGAAAAGTCAGAATTGCGAGATACAAACTCACATAAACGTTTATTATCTCGACTTGTTATTGCAATCTCAAGGTTATATCATGCAGTTCTGAAAAAAAAAAGAATAGTGAGATGTAAATTTGCAATTCCGGGAAAATTATCTAGTTTTACTTATTATTTAGTGGCAGAAACAGGCTTCCGTAATTATGTGTGCCATGTTTTGCAGCAGGGTCTGATGTATTTTCAGACATTAGTCGATAAAGAGCGTCTGTGCATTAGCATCTGTGTGTACCTAATGCAGTTTGTTATCTGACGCCGTCTGCATGTGTTAACTGTATATCCGTGACAACCTGCTTTGATACCATCAGCAAACAGGACTAAAGAGCAGCAAGACAGTGAGAGCTTGAGAGAGAATGCACAATCCTGACTTCAAATACCAAAATAAACTCCAAAACACCCGACTGGAAGTACGGCGGAAACAAAAAGAGGCAAAGTGAGCAAGTGCTCGAGGTGTTTCTGTATAAAGTTTACCTGTGAAGACAGCTGTCACTTTGAAGTTCGATCCCTTGTATACATGAAAACGTGTGTGTTAATTCCCTCCTTACCTGTCATCACATCAAGTATGAGGCGAGAAGTGGCGAAAAATTGTTTTAAATTAAAACTAGGGTAATGTACGTACCACATCAAGCATGTCCTTGTCTATTCGATGGATCGTGCGTCTCTGCGTCTGAGCGTTTTTACACTTTTATCAGTGTCTGTGGATAATCAATAGAGTTGAGTACTTGATACCCGCGTCCATCTGCAGGAGTGTGTCCACACACCAGCTGGCCGTGATTTCCGCTGTCTCATCAGTGCATGAGCCGCTTACTCCTGAAAGAAACATGCCCTTGTGTAACCGCACCAAAAAATAAATAAAAAATACGCAGCGATAATGGACATAGCTTGATTAATTTTTCTTTGTAATGTGATTCTGCTCACCCAGATGGTACATCTCCTTCACGCTGGCGATGTATTTTCAATTCTGTTGTAGAGTTTTATTTAATGTTTATTTGTGCTATAGGAGTGAATTTGCAATATACTGCTAAAGTAATTTTTGTAGTGTACGAATTTTCTAATAATTCTTAAAATAAGATAAATTTACCTGAGAAGAAAAATTTTAAAGATACGTACTACTGTTTAGTTTGAAAGAAAATATGTTAAGTTATGTTTTTTATTTTTCCTACTCTGTTGGCAAATATTTTTCTCTTGTTTTAAGCACGAAACTTTATTAAAAATTGTTTGCAAATCTAATTCTATTTATATATTTATTAGGATTTCTTTTTTTTACAACGAGACCAATATACTGATGAAAAATTAGTGTTTTGCAGTATGGGTGAGCTGAGACTTATGTTAAAGTCACTGCACCAAAGGCCGTTTTTGGCAGCCAAAAAAGCCACACAGTCACAGGCTTCAGTGCATCAGGAGTCACTCACTGGTGTTTTTTTAAGACACAAAGCATTTGAGTTCACCCTGGTTCAGTTGCAGTCTCACAGGAAGAGTTCAATTCCACCGTGCACTTAGATTTGTCTGCTACAGTGCAGCTGTTAAAATCCATCAGTTGATCAGAGCGACCTACAGAGCAAGAGAGAGATAAAGAGAGAGAGAGAGAGTGGTTCTCTGCTGCAGAACACACCTACACCTCTGAGTCATCTGCATCTAACAGCTCAATATTCTCTCTCTCTCCCTCTCTCTCTAAATCTCTTCCCATCATCCAGTTCTGCTTGCACCCTGTGTGCCTGCAGTGGGTGATGTGAGAATAAGCATCTCCCCCCTCCACACTCAGCACTGCACAGTCACTGCCACACATGAAGAGAGATACTTACAATTATCACTGTTTAGAGTTTATGTGTGTGTGTGTGTGTGTGCTTGATTGCGTGATGTCTGTCCCTGTGCTCAGAATATTTGCCCAGATCAGCCAAAATTAGGCCAAGTGAAGTTTATGCCTGCCGATCGTCTATTATTAATATCAAAGGGATATGAAATATGCAGGAGGCACAGTGTACACAAGGACCCGTCATTGTCAGTAGATCCGCTTCCTTTGTGATGCAACATAATGGCAAACAAAGATATATCTGCTGCCGTTTGTCACTACCTTCACCCAGCTGTATGGCCATCACCTCATGCTATTGTTAATCAAAACTGCTTACACAATCACACAGATGTACACACACACACACACACACACACAGACACAGAGAGCGCTGGTTTAGGCCCATTCATTTATGCTGAGAATGATTTGTACTGTGTTCTGCTCGCTCATTAAGTCCAGCTTACATAATGGAGCGGAGAAGAGAGGAGTACAAATGGGAGAATAAGAGGGGGAAGAGGATGATGAGGAGAGAAAGTGAAAGGAGAAGAGTTAAACAGATGGGAGAATAAAAAATCAGACCCAAGATTAGAGATTAGAAAAAGAGGAGATGGTCTGAGATGAGAGGAGTAAGGTGAGATGTAGAAGGAATGAGCAGAGGAGAGGAGAAGAGCATATGAGATGAAAGAGGAGGAAGGACAGATGATAAAGTGAAAGGAGAAGATGAGAGAAGATAGGAAATAAACAGATGGGAAGATATGAAATGAAACAGATGAGAGGGTAAGAAAACCAGATGAAAGGAAAGAGGAGAGGAGAAGAGAAGATGAAGAGAGAAAACGAGTAGATGTGATGAGAGGAGATGGGAGAATAAGTGGAGCAGATAGGGAAAGAAGAGAAGAGAATAATAATGTGAGAGAATGAATAGACGAAGTTGAACAGAAGATAGTATAAGGAGCAAATGAGTTGGGGGAAGAAGGGAATAACAACAAACTCAAGAATGATGAGAGGAGATGTACAGAAAGCCCATGGAGAGACTATGAGAAAGAAGAAGAAGAGAAAGAAGAGGATACGAGAAATGAGAGGAGAAAGGATAAATAGAAGAGTGGAGAGGAGAGGAGGTGAAACGAGGAGAGGAGAGGAGAGGAGAGGAGACAAGAAGAGGAGAGGAGATCAGCAGAAGTCAGAAAAGGAGCAAGACAGTTTGAAGTAAGAGAGAATGAGTTGAGGAGGAGGAAACAGATGGGAGGATGAGGAGAAGATGAAAGAAGAAAGAGGAGATAAAAATGACTGAGGGACAGAAAAGAAGTGAGGAACAAATGGGAGTGTTAGTAGATATAGAAGAATATATGAGAAAAAGAAGAAGAGAGGAGAAGATAGACAGAAAAGAAAGGAAAAGGGATGAACAGATGGGTGAATAAGATGAACATGAGATCAGAAAGAGAAGTGGAAGGATCAAAGGTAAGAGAAACAAGTTTGAGAAGAAGAAAGGAAAAAACAGGAGACTCAAAAAAAAGGAAGAGGGGAAGAGATGAATAGATAAGATTCTTTAAAGAGAAGAAGGGGTGAAAAGAGAAGAGAGAAAGGGGAGATAAATACGAAATGGTGATTTGAGAGCGTAAAGAAGGGAAGATAAGAATACAGAAGATGAGAGGAGAAGAGCAGATAAAAATGAGAAAAGAGGAGATGAATAGTGAGAGGAAGAGGAGAACAGACAAGATGAAAGATCCTGTTCATCTCCAAAAGAGGAGAGGAGAGGAGAGGAGAGATGGTGGAAAAAAAAAGAGGTTAATCAATAAACAGATTGAAGGATATAAGGGAGGAGAGAAGAGGAGATGATGAAGGGAGTGATGAGAGGAATCATATTAAAGAAGAAGAAAAGAAATTAATATTTGAGACAGTGAGGAGAAATCTGAAATGAACAGTGAAAGGAGAGAAAGAATATCAGAGGAGCGTAGAGGAGTTAAAAATATGAGATTCTATTCCAGAGGAGGAGAAGAGACGAAAAGACAAAACGAGAAAAAAAAAGACAAACACATGAGATGATTTGAGAGAGGAGAGATTAGATTACAGAAAAGGAGCAGATTGGAGAATGAGAAGAGACAAAAGGAGATGCAGAAAGGGAAGGAAAAAAGGTGGATGTCAGAGGGGAGAAGATGAACATAAAAGACATGAAAAGAGACAAGAGGAGGAGTGAGCTGCTGGACTGATCAGATATCAGGAGTAAAGCAGGAGCGCAGAGACGAACAGCATTCATTCTGCGCTGTGGGAGATCGTAACAGTGGAGTCACTGTGACACACATCGGATTCCATCTACATTCTTCTCCTCACGCGCTCGGGCGGCATGTGACCCGAGAATGTGAACAAGCATGTTAATTGCACATTTAATACCTGTTTCTCCTCAAGCACAGTTAAAATCAACTCAGCAAAGCAGCCGGCTCGTTTAAACAGAAGCACTTAACACCAGGACCCGGGATCATTTTCATGCACAATTCATATACCTCTTCATGCATAATGTAATGTCTCAATGTGCAGGTTCTGCTCATTTATATACAGCAAACACCGCTTACTAACACAGCCCGGGCACATCTGATTTGCCCATGCATTAAGCAGCTCTGATTCTGCAACGTGACTGGGCATATCTGCATTTTTTTCCCCCTCCGATTCGGATTATATAAACCTATCCATATCTACAAAGACTTAAACAACGGGACTTTCAGACAGCGATGGAGCTTCCAGACAAGCAAGTTTGAAGTCGTCAGGAGAAAACCAGATGCCCGGAGGGAAAGAGCCCACTTGGGTATACGCGGAGAAGTCCTGCTCCAGTGAGACCCTCCGCATAACAACCAAATAAATGCATTCAGTGTTTTTAATTATCCTCTGCACTAGATCTCCCGCCTCCTATGAGACAGAATGGCATGGTGTCGTGCACCGTTTCTCATAATGTATCTGCGTTTTTATCGATGGCTTGGGTGTAGTAGAGGAGGCCGGGTAAAAGGGGGGAAATAAGCACAGCCTGAGAAGGCTGGAGCGGTAGCAGCTGAATACAAGGGGGCGGAAGCATCTCTTTACCAGTCGGTGGAGGAGCAAGAGCACGCAGACAAGAGAGTTCAACTTGTCACCTCCCTGTCATTCATCAGCTGTGCTCCAACAGAAGGAAAGAGAGCGAAACAGCGCTAACTGCAACCCCCGTGGCCCCGGCCTTCCAGAAAACGATCCCTTTAGCCCTTCTCGACATCATTTCTTCTCAAGGCTTTCGTTCTTCTTGACTGTGCCGCAGTGCTTGATTACTTCTAGGGCTTTTGCTCTATAATGTGTGTTAATGGTTCGTGTTAATGGCCCATTTTGCATGTATGTCAGACTCGGTGGACTGCTAGCGTCTGCTTTATGATTTGGGCCAGATAAGTCTGCTACTTCATTTATTGTGAGGAATCTTAATTTAAGGCGCTTCCCTTGAGACGCTTAAGGCTAAATGAATGGTCATTTAAGAATGGATCTATGGATTTGGGTATTGATCTCTAAGTAAAGAGCTGTTTGGGTATAGCCCTGACAGAATGCTTGGGTGCCTTTAGTGAGTTAGCATTATAAGAAAAGGAGGTTAACAACATATAGATTTATTAAGCTTGAGAAACAAGTGCTGGTGTGTTTATGAAACAAACATTTGAGAAATGGAAGGAGTTGATTAAAATACGCTAATATTTTTGGCTTTTAGCCTTTGTCTGTTTTAGTGTAATCCTAAATGGTGATACATTTCTCTTTTAGAAGTTGCTTTGAAATCAAAATGGACAATTCTTGGTTTTTCGTATTTGAATTATTTATCCATGCACATAATTATTTGTTAAAAATTCATGTGCCCCTTTAATCTTTAATCAGAAACATTAACTTCCCCGCCCCCTTTTTTTCCCTGATGGCGTTTGCAGTGGCTGGAGGGGCAGGACAACGATTTCTTGCAACCTTTCACTCTCATGAGATTGCATCAGTTAGCAAACGACAACAATCCAATCAATTGGCCATGGTCCTAAACATTTTCTCCTTCCAGAAGCCATTTCACTTAGATATATAGGTCACAAAAGTGTTTTAGTATGCAAAATATTGATTATTACTAAAAGTTATTTTTAGATTTTTAACAGTGGTGCTTTAATTAGTGTGCTGACCCTGTACTGAGCTACAGCCGTATATATTCAGGATGGATGTATTTGGTAATGACACATTGATTTTTGTGTTTTTCATCAACATTGGTGCATTTGAGACGCATTGTTTTATTCTGTTGTACTCTACATGGCTGTTCTTTAAAGGCATCATATGTAAACAGAATGTGCTCTGGTGAACCTGAAACCAGCCTGTTAAACATGGCTCCCTAAAGACCGATTAGTTGGCTACTTCAAAATGATGTATTTTGAAAAAAAGAAAATTTGCTATCACAATCTCATGGGAAAGGGTAACTATTGTACATGGTGGCTGTGTATTATGAGTCATATTAAATGAGATCACATGAAGTCATTTGGGATTTGCCTAGAGATTGTTGAGTTTTGCGCAGTTCTATACCCGGTATCCATGTTTTGCTTTTCTGAGTTTCAGTAGGACATATATACTGTTCAAAAGACTGAGGTCAGTAAGAATAAGAGGGATCAGTTTTTTTGGAATAAAGTTTAATTCAATTTTAAATTAAATTCAGAAATTAATACTTTTATTCAGTAACAATGCATTAAATTGATTAATATATGCAGTAAAACGCTTATAATGTTGCAAAAAAAAAAAAACTATTAAAAATCAGTCCAGTTCTGTTCAACTATTATTCATCAGAGAATCAGGTAGAAAATGTTTCATGCTTCCTGGAAAATTAATGAGCATGCAACATTTACAATAAGAAATGGTGTATAAACAACAAATCAGCTTAATACAATGATTTCTAAAGGAACATGTGACTCTGAAAATTGGAGTAATGATGCTGAAAATTTAACAGGAATAATATTTCCAAATATAAAGTCATAGTAAATTGTAATAATTTTTTTACTGCTTTTTTACTGTAAATGCACTTTGACTTCTTTGAAAAACGTAAAAAAAATCTTATGGACCCTGGACTTTTACACTGAAGTGTTTGTTAACACAGGAAGGAAAAGTGCTTGTCGAGCGATGTCTTGGTGTCTTTAAAGTGGGAGAAGCAGGAAGTGAGATGCTCCACATTTTTTTCACAGGTCTCAAGCATGGTGACGCACTTACAGTAGGTCATATCGCACAATCTGGACCTTTCGCTGTAAAATCTGATTCCTCAAGCGACTAAAAATTCTCCAACTAGTTTCCCTTCCCACCAGCTCAGAGTCGGAACAAATACGCTTGCTAATTTCAACCTCTATCTTTGTATGTCACTGATGTGGGCTCGATATCTGGTTTTTCTTATGTGATGCAGCTCAGAGGGTTTTAAATGCGTGTGTTTCCCTCTCTGTCCGTGGCCACACCCACACACACTACAGCCTGAGAGGCCTCTGGGGCAAACGCTTAGGCAGCATCTCCATGCCAACGCAAACTCCTCATTTATTTCATTCTTTATTCTCATCAAATTCATGTCTCCGTGGCAACAGGAGTTTGCATTTCGCTCCCCTCTCTCTCTCTCTCTCTCTCACAGAGAGAATTATGTTGCAAAGGACTAAGGTAGATTTTCAGGCAATCTATGTTTAATATAGGTTCACTCTTCCAGCTGTCATTGTCAATTCGATCAGTTCGTTATGGCTTGAGCAGTCTAGTGGTTGATATTAAGGGATTACGCAAAGCACAGAGCTGCAGTTACAGTATGATTTTAATAGCTATGGCTTTATGAATCAGCCATGAATGATTTTTTAATTGAACAAACAGTTGAGTGTTGTATTTCTCTTTCTTTCTGCAGTGTGCGGTGACATCCATGGGCAGTTTTTTGACCTGATGAAACTGTTTGAGGTGGGAGGCTCTCCAGCCACGACACGATACCTCTTCCTGGGCGACTATGTGGACCGGGGTTACTTCAGTATCGAGGTGACAGAAAAGTTCCACTGTGACAGTACACATTCACCCATCTATGGTTTCACCGTTAAGTTAATTGAAAGAAATTATTTGTTTGTATGAAAAGGTTCACTTGAGTCATAACTAGGTCCAGACTAAATATGCATTAGAGTTATTTATAAAGTTAATTTTGTTCCTAACCCAGAAGACCTTCGTTCATCTGCAGAACACAAATTAAGATATTTTTGATGATATCAGCGAGCCCTCTGACCCTCCATAGACAGCAATACAACTGAAATGATCCCAGATTCTAAAACGTAGTAAAAACACAGTTAAAACAGTCCATGTGACATCAGTGGCACAACTATAGTTTTGCGACGCTAGGAGAATACTTTTTTGTGCAAAGAAAACAAAAGTAGCATACTTTCAGCATACCATTCTTCTCCCCTGACTTACGACTTCTGCCATTTTAGCTAGCATCCCTACGTATGCGTACACTTTCCTCTAGGCGTAAACAACCACAGATAACATTCATGTGCGTGCTTTCCCCCGCATTAAAACAAGGCCGATTTCGTCAAATGCGCTTAAAGCGTGCGAATGCATTGTGTTGTGATATTCTCTAAAATGGCGGAAGACGTAAGTCACAGGAAAAAAATTCTCCTAGCGTTGCAAAACTGAAGTTGTGCGACTGTTGTCACATGGAATGTTTTACCAGTGTTTTTACTACGTTTCTGGATCTGTGATCACCTCAGTTGTGTTGATATGTAACGTCTCTGTTCCCTCCTTCAGGGAACGTGGGTTACGTTCGTAACCTAGACGTTACCCTTTCAGTCGAATCACTTCGACGTTACATATGGGAACACCCATGGCCATGACTCTGAGACTGCGCTATGCGGAGACCCCCGTGCCGACAGGCGAGACACTTTTTAATTTTGCCACCAGAGGGATCTGCATGTAACCTTCACAACCCTCTGTGCTCATTCATGGTAATTCATGTACCCTTACCATAAAGTGTTACCACATTTTTTAAGGATAGCTGAGATTTACCAACCTGATCTCATAGAAATTCATACATATTTTACGAAGACCTCACTCGTACGAATTCAACGATTTCTTCTAAATTGTGCGTATTTTACGAATTGGCAATTCGTATGAATTTGTACGAGTTACCTAAACCTAACCCTACCCCTAAAACCTACCTATGACAGGATTTTAGACAAATTGTACAAAATCGTACGAGTAAGGTCGTACTAATTGGCACAAATTTGGCACCTCATATGAATATGTGCGAACTGGTCATGAGACTGTGTTGGATTTACTATATAGTATACAGTATGTTGCCTTGAGGATACTCTATGGACCAAGAAAGACATTCAACATTATATAAAGAGCTGGCTGATAATATTCTTTATTCATGAATTGTTAAGTTGTGTTTGTTTGCAAGCAGGGACACAATGAAAAGAAATGTTGACTGTTTGTTGAGGGGCATTGTCGCTCATCACATTCCATTCATTTCACACTACAAGCCTATAAATAAAACAGAAATACACTTGTTTTCTCAGTAATAGACATCTATTATTTTTTATTCAAATTTAAGCCAATTGCAAACTTAAAATGTCTAAACTATGTTCATCTTGACACAAGATACAAAAATATCCCTTAAGCAAGATTTCTCACGTCTTAGCAAGGAAGCACACCTTATCAAGCGTTAAAAAATTTAGCGTCAAATATTGATCCAGTGTAGGGGATGTTTGCTTTAGCACGGCAAGGTGTTCTCTCCTTCTCCCAGCATTGTTTTAACAAGGATCCAGGCGAACGCAGCAGTCAGGCTTCAGGGACTAGAGAGACAGATAATATGCAGCGTGAATTCAAGATGAATTCGAATACGAAAGAGAGCAGAAACCTGCAATGCGGTAGAAATCAAATCTCTCCTCCCTCAGTCTATCCTTCGCTCTTGTCCGTCTCCTGTACGTGCAATAGGGAGTCAAGAAATTTACGGCCTTAATATAATGAGCATACGAATATTCACTTCTCTTACGAAGATGCATATACTCTGAGGGATTCCTGTCAGGTGGGATTAGGGATGGGGCATCACACAATGCCAAATACAAAGGTAATTAGGCCCTGCTTACTGATGTGAAACGATTGTTGGCAATAAATATAGACATCAGATAAGATCAAAAAGGAAATGGAACATTCTGATGAAATGGGTTCAAAGGTTTGCATTGTTGCCCAAGATGTATATCTCCACCATGAGGCAATTACATAAAGAGCCGGCAGAGACTGTATTTCAATTAAATACACGGCACGACCGAGATAAGCTACGTGCAGAACTCCTTTCTAATGGACAGGTGCAAGATAAAGGTTGATTTAAAAAGAAGCGCATGAATCATAATTGAGCTTTGTGCTTGTTTCGACAAGGGTATAAGGATGACATTCATCCACCCACTGCAGGTTGTTTTTTTTTTCTGTATTTTCCACCGATGCTGAATCGAGTGTTATGAGTGCAATGATAATCCGCTTAATTCATGAATATGGAACACCTTAGTCATGACATTTTTTAAGTTGTTTGGGTTTTATGTCCTATCATGGCAAAGCTAATTTACATGTTATTTCGTGAGGAAATAGATTTAAATCAGGATTTGATGTGCTCTAATAATGCTGTGTTGACAGGTACTGTGCTTGATGAGGGCAACTACGTTTTTTATCCCCATAAGCCACGCTGCCTCTAACTGAAGATTTGTTTTACTCTAATTTGTTCAAAGGGAAAGAATGTTGTCTATCATTGGATGTAAAAGAATTAAAACTCAGAAGGCAGAGCCAAGCCGTTATTGTGAGTCAGTCCTATTATTAGGAATTCCTATTAGCAATACATTTTCATGCCAATTTCATCATTTGAAAATGCGACCCTGGAC
Source organism: Enteromius thamalakanensis (assembly GCA_032357475.1). Taxonomy (NCBI): domain Eukaryota; kingdom Metazoa; phylum Chordata; class Actinopteri; order Cypriniformes; family Cyprinidae; genus Enteromius; species Enteromius thamalakanensis. The sequence continues at coordinate 9,141,243 of JAUCMT010000051.1, forward strand.
CACAAAACCAGGCATAAATGTATATTTTTGTTTTTTTATCATTATTATTTTTGTGTAAATGTATATCATCTAAAATTTGATAAATAAGCTTTTTATGATATATGGTTGAGATACAACTGTTTGAAAGCCTGGAATCTGACAGTGGAAAAAATACAAATATTGAGAATATTGTCTTAAAAGTTGTCCAATGAAGCTTTTAGTAATGCATATTACAAATATATATATGGTAGGAAAATTACAAATATCTCCATGGAACATGATCTTTATTTTGGGCATAATTTATCCTAATAATTTTGTATTTGTGGCCCATACAATGTATCATTGTGTATTGCTACAAATATACCTGTGCTACTTATGATAGTTGAGTGCTTCATTTTCACATAAACTACTATACACAAGTCAAAAGCTGTGTGCCAAATGACCCACTATTCACTATATATATATATATATATATATATATATATATATACTGTATATATACACATATATATATATATACAGGCAACAGTTCACAAATGAGTAAGTATTGTCAGTTGATTTTATGAATCTGATGTGTTTGTTTTGTGGAATTAATTGGTTTGTTTTAAAGCTTTATTAATGAATACACCATTCAATCAAACCATTCAGGATCAGGCTTTTCTTATAGCACTAGGCCAGCTATAATTATGTCAGAAAATAAATTCATTTGTCATGAGATCGTTTAATTCAGTTCAGTAGGATTTCTTGCCTATGTGCCAAAAAGGAGGTAGATTGCTTACAGAATATGATCTAGAGCCCTCCATATTGTGTCACACATCAATGTGAGTGTCATAGACGATGTTCAACTCATACATCAAGTCTTTGTTTATGGCTTTGATTTCGAAGAATCCCTCTGCCAGCAGGCATTTGAAAAGGAAACATTGTTATTTTTCCCCCTGGCCAGATAAACAATGCACATCGCTCTTGCAATCATTCAGAACGCAGGGAATCACATTAAACACGTAAGCTTAAAACACTCGTCTGCTCACCGGCAACAATCAGCACCTGTTAGCATTGCTGCCAGCTAAGAGCCATTCAGGATAACAACAAAGCACATCAATGTGTCATGGCCAGTTTTCAAGCTCAGAGATGTGGCCGTTTCCACCTGCAAAATGTTAATTTGACCTGGGTGAGTGTCCACACAGCGGGCATGCAGATGAGCTTGCTCAATAACAGTCTGGCAAACAAAACCTATGTCTGAAATGCAAGATTTTTTTTCTATGATTTTATTCATGTGGCTCTCTTTGGTCAATGTGGTCTTCAGATTGTGAGTCACAGATTGTGACTTAGTGACATAATACTGAATGTAAACAAAATATGGAAAAAACTGAGGAAAAAAACCTCAAAGACATTTTTAAACACACAACCAGTCGGAGTCACATGCATTATGTTATCAGATTTTTTATAGATTTTTTTATAAGTAGGTTGTAAGGTGTAATACTGTCACCTCTGTGGCCATCTCCGAGTGGCAGCAGCGGGAACCTTCACCCGAGTTTTAGTTCCTACCTGGACAGTTTTATCCCACGCACCTCGGCGAGTTCCATTGTTTCATTGATTTCTTGGCTTTTATAAGGAACTGATTTAGTTCACTTCTTCGCGAAGTTTTACTAGCCTATGTCTGTAATCCTGACCGTTTATTCCCTGGACTGCCTTCCAGTGTATGACCCTGGACTGTTTGTATGGTATCTGATTCTTGCTGCATGTCTATTGAACTATTGCCTGTTTTGTGACCAATCTCTTGGATTACCTGAACTTTTGCTGTTTACCATTGTTTGAGTCCATTGCCTGCCTAACTACCCCAATAAAGCCTTGCTCATGGATCCGATTGATTCAGAGGAGTTATTACAGAAAAATTCACCACTACAGGATCCAGCGGCTTTACAGAGTGTGATGTCTGAAGTGTCTCACCAAGCTTCGATGCTTTCCTCTCATCATCAGCAAATCTGCAAATGCTTACTAATTCAATGTGCCATCTTTATTATCTGTCAACCGCAAAGCTTTGAGACAGATGATAGCAAGGTTTCCTTCGTCTGCTCTTTGCTCACTGGGAAGGCATTAAAATGGGCCACGGCTCTGTGGGAGGATCAACAGATGTCTTTCCTCATTTACCGATGCTTCTTGGAGAGATTTAAGGAGGTGTTCGATCATGAGGAGGACAGTAGAGAGGCTGAGGAGGAACTCATGAACTTGAGGCAGGGCTCCTCACCTCTTGCGGATTATGCTCTTCTGTTTTGTACGCTGGCGGCTCAAGGGAAACTGCTGAAGGGTATGTTTTGTCGTGGTCTCAGAATGGAACTGCAATCAAGGAGTATGTGCTTCTCCACTCCCGTAGAGGGCGCCGTTCATCAACCATGACTGCTGCATTTCCTCGCTTCCCCTCCAAGGAACCCATGCAGATCGGATTTACCAAGCTCACAGAGGAGGAATGAGAGACTAACTCTTCGCTTTTGCTTGATGTGTGCACAGCTTTTAAGAATCACTCCATTGATGTCCAGGTGTTTATTGATGAAGCAGCAGGAAATTTTATGGATCAGGATTTAGCTACCCTCCATTGTATCTCTCTGATTCAATGTACACCCCCCATGGCTGTGGAAGGCCTTGACGGACGGCCACTAGGCATCGGGAGAATCCACCATGTCACTGAAAAACTCACCCTTACCAAAAGTTCCTTACTGTACATACTGAGATCATCCTGTTCCATGTCACCCAGTCACCTCATCACCCCATCATCCTCGGTCACCCATTGCTCACCCTTCACGACCTACGTAACTCATGGAGGGAACAGGAGATCTCTCAATAGTCTGACTATTGTCAACGGAACTGCCTGAAATACCCTCATTGTAACTCACCTTCTTAACTGACCACGTCACTTGACACCCTACCAGAGCCCTACAGCAATCTAAGCCAGGCCTTCAATAAGGTTAAAGCCACTTGTCTGTCTCCCCACCGTGACATGGACTGTGCCATTGATCTCTTGCCAGGAGTTTCACTTCCCCAGGGCGGGGTCTACCCGTTGTCTCAGCCAGAGACACAATGCATGCAGCAATACATCAAGGAGGAGCTTTCCAAGGGGTTCATCCGGCCTTCCACCTCACTGGCATTGGCCGGCTTCTTCTTCGTAAAAAAGAAGGATGGATCGCTCAGGCCATGCATTGACTACAGATCCCTCAATGAAATAACTGTCAAATACTATTACCCCCTACCATTGGTTCCTTCGGCCATTTTCCATTTTCCAGGACATGTTGAACAAATTTGTAATCGTCTATATCAAGAACATCCTCTTTTATTCAGAACTCCCAAGACCACGTAAAGCATGTGAGAGCCGTGCTGCAAAGATTTATCAAGCACCAGTTGTATGCCAAGCTGTTTAAATTGACTTGAACCCCGCACAGTCTCCTTCCTGGGGTACATCATCAGTGCAGATGGTGTATCCATGGACGATCAGAAGGTGTCTGCAGTGTTGAGCTGGCCACGCCCTCAGACCATAAAGGAGCTGCAACATTTCCTGGGGTTCGCCAACTTCTACAGACAGTTCATCCAAGGATTCAGCCAGGTCGCTGCCCCTCTTACCAACCTGACCCGAGGGGGCACTAACAGACTATCTTGGAATTCATCCTGTGAAAAGGCATTCTTTGGAGGCGCTCGAGGAGTGGAGACACTGCCTAGAGGGCTCAAGTACTCCATTCCTTGTACTCACAGATCATAAAAAGGACAGCCAAACTCCTCAACGCTCACCAGGCACGTTGGTCTTTCTTCTTATTTCCTGTTTAGCTTTAAGATCACCTACCGAGAACTGTAAGGCAGACGGGCTATCACGTCAATACAACAACACTCTGGTTGACACCGCTCCATCACCAATGTTCTCACCCTCCGTGATCGTCACACCCATTCAGTGGGATATCTTGACAGAAATTACTGAGGTTCAAAAGGACGAACCCACTCCCCCTGAATGTCCTCCAGGAATAACGTATGTACCCACCAGTCTCCAATCCCGACTACTCACTCTGAGAACTCATGAGAACCCCAGTGCGGGTCATCCAGGCATCAAGGCAACCAAATAATTAGTATCAAACCAGTTCTGATGGCCAACTGTCAATCAACAAGTCATCACCTTCGTTAAGGACTGGGTCACTTGCAACCAGACTTATCACATCAACACCCAGCAGGTCTGCTCCAGCCGCTACCTACAGTATACCTAAACGTCCCTGGTCATATTTAGCGGTGGACCTTGTCGCAGACCTACCTCCCTCTCATCAGAACACAATGATCCTCATTAAAAATTTACCACTTTTCCAAAGCCTGTCGCTTTATCCCACTCCCAAAACTGCCCACTGCTTGGGAGACGGCCCAAGTACTATTTAATCAAGTGTTCCGGTTCTACGGATTACCCGAAGACATAGGGTGTACTCACACTAGGCATGGTTGCCGTGAACCGGGCCAGAGTACGATTGTCCCCACGCCCCACTCCCCCTCTGCCCTGCACTCACATATGATTTTAGCAAACATGCTGGAGCACGCTTACATCATTATGGTGAGGCGGTTTCAAGATAAATATGAAGAGCGGCACTCTCGCTTGGCGCTAGTGATGGGATTTATGGCTCTTTAAAGGGGATCTAAGGGGATCTATTTTTGTTTACAGTTAAATATTAATGTCAGCTTGACATCCGGATATCATCCTCAGTCGAATGGACAAATTGAGAGGCTGAATCAGGAACTCACCCGTTTTCTCTGAGCTTAATGTCACCTCAATCAAGAGGACTGGAGTGAATACCTCTTATGGGCAGAATACGCCCAAAATTTACTTAAGAAACCCTCCACACAACTAACTCCATTTTAATGCGTCCTGGGCTTCCAACCTCCATTGTTTCCCTGGTCCGGGGAACCCACCATTCTACCAGCGGTGGACACATGGCTCCAGCGAAGCGATGCCACATGGGACGCAGCTCACACCAACCTCCGTTGAGCCATCCTAAGGGTAACATGCCAAGCCAACCTCCTGACAAGACCATCACCACTGTATCAGGTCAGGCAATGGACTTGTTATCCACTCGAGACCTCAGATTTCGTCTTCCCTGCAAAAGCTCAACCCGAGGTAAGTGGGTCCTTTCAGAATTGTTAAGCAAATAACACCTGTCTCATTCCGTCTTGAACTCCCTGCTCATTGCCGTATTTCCTTTATCTTCCATGTATCCTTGCTCAAGCCTGCTGCTGCCCCAGGAGGAGAGGGGGACCAGGATGAGGTGACCATCTCCGAGACCCCTCCCCTGGCTCCGGAGGAAAGCGACATCTACCAGGTGAACCAGATCCTGGACTCTCGGCGCTGAGGCATACTACAATACCTGGACGACAGAGAGGGGTACAGTCCTGAGGAGAGGTCATGGGTGAATTCCAGAGATATACTGGATCCTCAACTGACCGCGACATTCCACCAAAATCACACCGGCCCCTCGACCCCATGGAAGACCCTTGGCACTGAAGAGCAGCTCACTTCAGGAGCCGCTTGCTTCAGGAGCCGCTCGCAGGGAGTGGCTTCTGTTACCAATCGTGCCTCTGTGGCCCTCTTCGAACAGCATGGTTAACAACCCCAACTCAACAGTCACTCATCGGCGGTGATCAAGGTAACATCTAACCTGTTTAACTTCTAACTCACTTTTATGTTGTATCACTGCTTCACTGTCTCTGCTGTTATGTTCCAGTTATTGTTTTATCAGCGACTGCAAACCAAAGCGTTCAGCTCTATCATCTGCCACACGGAACAAACTAACAAATTGGATTCAGTTGAGCTACTTGCCACAATACCAAGAAACCACAAGGGAGACACTCTCAGCGATCCACCTGCATCACTCTAACATGAGAAACCTTTATACTTACCTGTGTATACTCAACTGCTGTACCTATCTCCTCAGAACACCATTCACCTGCCCACTCCCAACAATCAACCTCCTGCTTCAGTGAAGAATCCTAGGAGATCGCTTCATTCACCTACCTCAAGGCAAAAGTTACCACTGTCTGGAGTTCGTCTGAGAGATTGACAGGAAACACGAACTGGAGATCGCTCAGCTTCCTGAAAGACAGTTCAACGAATGATCAGCAAAAACATACTGCCCTTTTCACATGTCTTTCTTTAATAAATTGTCAAAACTTACCTCTGCTTCCAGTCTCCTTATACTGAGTGTTACAGCTGGGCAATGATTAATCACGATTGATCACATCCAACATAAAGAATTTTGTAAATGTAATATATGTGTATATGTATATATATATAAAACATACACATACTGTGTTTCGAAAATATTTAAATTTACATGTATATATTTATAGTATATTCATATAATTTAATTTATAATATATAACAATATATTTAACATTTAAACCTATTATATATACATATACAGTATATATATATAATGCAGGGAATCCTGGGAAGTCAATTCACATTTTTTCCATATAAATTTTACAGGAACGTACATGTACCGTTAACCATATAACAGATTTTTTACTGTAGCATTTTATTATTTATATATATATATATATATATATATATAATTCTACATACTTTATGTGCATTTAAGTCATTGTAGATACAATGTAAGAGTTAACTTTCATTTGCATGCATGATTCTACACATATGCTTACTTCAATTTTATTTTGGTTTTGGCTGCAGTGTCCATGAGAGTTTTCTAATCAAGATGAAGTCATTAAACTCAGAATGAAAAGCTTTTAATTCAACACTAATTGTGCTCCAGCTGACCTCGATTAGCAATGATTTAACAGAAGGATTGATCACAGTCACGTATATGACTGCAGTAACCGTGAGGTGAGCAGACACCCAGACGTGCTAAAATACCTGTTTTCTGATTCAAGTTGGCAAAATGTCTTTTGGTAGCTCCTTTAATGTTTTTTTTTTCTTTTCTTTTTTTGGTGTTAAACTTGCTTGTGTTCTCCATAGACTCTGAATGTGTAGAAATGTGTAGGTGCTTTTCTCATGAAAGAAGAAAGAATAGGTAGAATATTGTCATGTAGAAAAAGGCTCTGCCATGCTTTCAGGGTTATTTAAAACCCTAGAGCTACAGAATCAGCCCACATACCTTGCCATGAAAGTCAAAGCCATATGTGGGAATATCCCCTGAAAATTAATTTCACTGCCAAGGCATTTATTGCCTTTTAATTTAATCTTTTTGTATTGCAAAAGAACAGGCCTGCAGGCTTTAACATTTCAGCTGCAATGTATTATTTTCTACCTGACTATTTATTTCATATAAAGTAAGGGCAACTTGCAATTAAAAATTATATTGTGTGCTCATGTGAAAAACTGACCTCTGTCTGTTTATAAATATAATGCTACCCTTCCCACAAAAGCTTGAGATATCCATTAATATGGATTATAATGTATTTTACAATACAGCAAATAATCAACATCTTACGTTATGGCCAATATTTATATTTCTACACTGTTACTGTTTGTACTGTTACATAATGTTAGTAAACAATTATTACAGTAAAAATAATATAATCGTTATTTATTTAGCAGAGGACGAGTGTAACGCCGTCACCTGGTCTTGTACTTGTGTTTATCTTGTCCACGTGCTCTGTGTTTTGTTTTCGTTTATTTTCCCATGTGCTGTGTCTTGTTTGTGACCCCGCCCATCTCATTAGTGTTCACTCCCTTCCAGCCGTGTGTCCAGGTGTCTCCCCTTGTCTTTTGATTAGTC
>JAUCMT010000051.1:9157789-9169854 GCA_032357475.1 Enteromius thamalakanensis
AATTTACTAGTATTCCTATCTTTGTGGGGACAATTGGTCCCCACGGGGATATAAAAACCTGTCCACACACACACACGTGTGTGTGTGTGTGTGTGTCTGTGTGTGTTTATGTGGTTTATGAGAACAAATGAATTGCAATTAATACTGCATAACATTAAAGTTTTTAAATATACTTTTATAAATAATTTTCAATAATCTTTAAATGCATGTACAAAACAACATAAGGACAGTATATTTTTTCCTATTTGTTTTGTGCCACAACCTTCTATGTATAATTGCACTTTAACATGAATTGACATCATCAATTGACATTGCCTGGTGCTGAGGCAAAGTGTCTGAAAGTCTCCAGTTTGATGTCGTCATAAAGACATTCTGCACTAAACAGAATTAAGTTCATAAAAGAGACAGAAGCAGCAGTTGTGAGTTGGGTTGTAGGGTAATAACGTTAGAAAAAAATCAATTGAATGTGTTAATGCGCTACTTTTGACAGCACTAATAAATACAACTATGCTTGTTAATGTTTCTATATATTTTCTTTGATACAAACTATATATTGATAAGATTACTTTATTCAAATATTGGCACATTTTATCATTCTAAAGGGATAGTTTACCCAGAAATGAAAATTATGTTGTTAATTACTCTTGTTCATGTCAACCTTTTGTTTATCTTTAAAATACAAATGAAGATATTTCTGAAGAAATCCGAGAGCTTTCTGACCAATGCAACTAACACCTTTAAGGCCCAGAAAGACAGTAAGAATAGTATTGTTAAAATAGTCCATGAAGCTACAAGAATACTTTTTGTACTTGAAGAAAACAGAAATAACAACTTTATTTGGCATTTTTTGTTTTCCACTGATATCACATGGACTATTTTAACAATGTCCTTACTACCTTTCTGGGCCTTGAACATGGTGGTTACATTGCTGTATAGGGCCAGAAAGCTGTCGGATTTCATCAAAATACTGTAATTTATGTTTAAAAAATGAAAAAGATTTTACTGGTTTAGAATGACCTGAGGGTGAGTAATTACCAACAACATTTTAATTTCAGGGTGAACTAATTAATTCTAAAATCTTAAAAAGCTTTCGCTAATGTCCAATACCTTCCACCGAATGAGGTTGTGATAAGTTGTGATTGAGTGTTGTTGTTTTGCCTGCAGTCACAGAGATGCTGGTAAATGTGTTGAGCATCTGTTCCGATGATGAGCTGATGAATGATGGAGATGAGATCTTTGACGGTGAGACATCTTCAGTCATTTGCTCCACAATGTCCTTTATATTGCATGTAGTAGATAAATGTAATTCATGAGTTCCCCAGCATGAAAGATGATTATGATTTCTCGACAGAAATGGCCTTTTCTTTGACATCAGGTACATCCTGAATTATGACTTAAGTTGCACTCTTGTGATACTGTGCTTGTAGTTTCATCTTAATACTTTGCTTGCCGCTAATGTAACTGATGTACCAGTATTGCAGAGACTAGTTTAAAACCAAAGTTTTTCAAGTTACAAGCTACTTAGAATTTAAAGAAACTACAACTACAAGCTGTAATATCATTTTTTAGCAGTATTGTTTAGTTTACTCAAAAAGCAACGAGGGTTTTGTTTGAATGACTCTAATTTGAGCTAAACACATTATACAGTGTAACGATGTGAGTGAAAAAGTAGCTTGTACTTGGAAAAAAATATTTAGCAGTGTCGCTTCTCTAGGTTAGTTGCTCCCAAAACTGCCGCCAACACAATACACATAACTTCTGTAAGAAAAGAAAAGTTTCTTTAGCCTCTGGTTATACTGAAACCGCTTGATTTTTTTCTTTCCGCCCACAGCCAATGCAGCAGCTGCTCGGAAAGAGGTGATTAGGAACAAGATCCGTGCCATTGGGAAGATGGCCAAGATGTTCTCCGTGCTCAGGTACAGATGGTGCTTCCTCCAGCTGATTCATTCAGTCTGCGGTCAGCTGGGTCACATGCTTATGAGACCACTTTTGCTTATTAGATAAATAGTAGAGAAGCTTCTTAAAAGCAAGATATGACTGATATTCAGTGCAACACAAACTTGGAAGCAAGAAAGTATTTTAAAGCTACATCTGTGCTGTAACCGAAAACTGTACGTTTTATGTCGAAAGACTAAAGTATAAGTGTAGCTTTTTTTTATATGATCATTTATACTGCGAACCCAGGAAAAGTTAGATGATTAAGAAAACATTTATTAAAAGGGTACTGTATATATATAAACTACTCATGTAGTTCCAAAGCCAAGACCTTCATCATTAGAAAAGAAAAATAAGATATGTTTGATGATGTCTGAGAGCTGTTTTTAAAATAATCCATGTGACATCAGTGGTTCGGCCTTAATTTTATGAATCCACAAGAGTACCCTTGTGAACGCTTGTCGAAGGCTGATACAGAAGAGGAAATATTGTCGAATAAAGTAATTTATTTTTTTCTTTGTGCACAAAAAGTATCCTTGTTGCTTCCTAACATTACAACTGACCCACCGATGTCACAGGGATTTAATGGATTTATTTTTTTTACCAGCCTTTGGAATGCAGATAAATGTCTAATAATGTAATATTAACTTTTTATTATTAACTCCCCAGTAGATTTTTTTTTTAAGTACTGAATATCATGTTTGTATAATAATGGTTTTCATATGTACACTAAAATGCTAACGTTTGGAATCAAAAAACTTAATTCACAATTTAAAAAGATTTTATTTTAAATACAGTACATGCTGTTTTTCTTTTGAACTTTCTCTTCATAGAATCATAAAATCTAAATTATTTCCACAATTGTTTCCAATAATTAAAATAAAATAAATGCTTTTTGAGACTGATCTGAAAGATCGTGTGACACTGGAGTAATTGTGCTTAAAATTATGTTTAAATTACTTTTTTATAAAATTTTTAAATTTACTGTATATTTGGTATAATAAATGAGCCTTGCTAAGCATAAGAGACTCTTTTCTAAAACATCCAAAAAAATGTACCGACTGCAAACTTTTAAATGGTATTGTAATTTCAGTATGTGTGTTTTATCATTATTGATGGTCCAATGCTGTCTTTGCAGAGAGGAGAGTGAGAATGTGTTGACCCTGAAGGGTCTGACCCCTACCGGGATGCTCCCCAGTGGGGTGCTTGCTGGAGGCAAGCAGACTCTACAGAGTGGTGAGCACACGATCCAGTACTGGCAGTGTTCCTCTTTTGGTTCTTGTCTCCTTCTGTCTCCTCTCTCTCCTTTGCTTCTTTTTATTACCTCCTCTACTATCTCTGTTATGTCTGTACCTGTCCTTTCCACCTGTCTCTCCATCTGTCTCTTTCTGTATCCTCTGACAACTCCAAGCTTTGGGGTGCTGCTCTTTTAGTTCCCCCAAAGCATGGACACATTAGTGGTTCGGTTTACCCGTCATTGGTAAACTGGGGTGAGAATGAGTTTCTGAGAGGTCCGTAGGGTGTCTAGAGCACAGGAAGCGTGGAAAGCAGGAGAAGTCTCTTGCGAAGTGCGAATGGTTGAGGGAATTGTCTCAGTTTGTGGTCCATAGTCTGGTTGGCGTGCATGTGTCCCCGCACCCGTCGCTGCTTGTGCACAACTGCTGCCTGTGCGTTACTGCTGTTGCATGGCTTGTTCAGGTATAACACACTCCCTCCTCTCCCTCCAGCAACCATCGAAGCCATTGAAGCCATCGAGACGGACGAAGACGGAGAAGGTAATTCCAGGACATGTATCTGGGCATAATCCAACATACGATGGTAGATGTGTTTAGGAAAATGGTGGATGGTTTGGAATCTGTTTTGTTGCCAGGTGGGACCACATTTTAAAAGGCATCTATCGTTGTATGCTGGATTTTCCGCCAGGGTTACCACATTCTGAAGTTCACAGCTCTAACCAACTAACACACTACATTAGAGAAGAGCAACATAATCACTATGAATGGGCACTGCACTTGTCTGGGAAAAGTTCAAATAGTTTTCAAGTAATCTATTATAGCCTGGATTTCTTATTAGTTAACACTATGGCTGTGTCTGGAACACAAGGCATCTGCCTTTTTACTAAACATACAGCGAAAATGGATTTTACAGACCAAAACATCACATCAAATCATCAAATAAACACATTCAAGTGAGCTTAACCAAGCATACATTCAATGCTGGACTCAACATTTTTTTTACTTGAATATATATTCATTAAATATATATATTCCATCCTTATTGTTGAGTCCTGCAATGACTAATACTTGAAATACTTGATATGTACTAAGCTGATGTGCAATTAGACACTTAAACAAACAAAATTCTAATTCATTGACTTACAGCCAATCCTCAAATGTATGCAGGAAGCCATCGGAAGATACATCAATGTATGACGGCTTCAGAAAACACACAGAAAAACAGAAAACTCCTCATATTCAGATTTGTCTTGATCCATTTCTTTGTTGTTAGGTTGTAGACACAGCCATTATGTAAATAAGGCATCACAAGATGCTATTTTTAGAGAAAAATAATTTTGGGTGGGTTTTTGCAGTAACTGTAATTTAACCAGATATTTGCCGTGCCTTTTTGGAGTGGTGACTTTAAGGAAACATGCCTTTTATTACTTGCATGATGGTTTGAGGTAACATCTAAACTGAAGGCATGATTTTTTTGGATATGTTCTGTCGGGCGCTGCTTTTCCTCTGGCCCTCATGGTTCTAGTGTGGGCATAGCATGTGATTAACTCCGATCAGGAACTCTCAGCCAACCAGAGTGTGCTCCTCTTCTACAACCTCTCGCTTTCTGAGACCAGCTCACCTCAGTGATACACACATGGATGGACTCAAGGGGTTTGGACACTGGTTTCTACTTCCTCTGAATAAAAAAATAAAAATATATATATAAAATAGTTCAAATAGCTGGTAGGGTGGGGTGATTTCCATATTTCCAGTTTTTGATCTTGATATTTATGTTTTCTCTGAAATGGCTTAACATTTTTTATTTCAGAGGAACCTCTAAGGCTGGAGTGGTGTGTAAAATTCAATTTGAAGTTTACTGGCATTTTCCAATTGGATACAAATAAATGCAGTAAAAGCAGTTGGCAAATGGATTAGGATGTGCAACTGACCAATGACATTAAAAGTTGTATTATGTATTAGTAATGTATTAGTAATGTGTTCTTAAAGTATTATTTATTGAAATAAAACTAAACATTATATTTTTGTATTATTTACTATATTTTATATAGTAAAAATTACTATGTATAATTATATTATTTATAATAATGTTAGCAACTAGATTCAAACTATACTTAATAGTACTTTTAAGTTTTTTCTATATGTCAATTTCAAATAATTTATATTAATGCGTTATTTTATTGTCACTTCATTTTTTAAATCAGATTTTTTACATTTTAAAAACTTAGTAAAAAAGTCATAAGAAATTGTTGTTTAATAAATCCATAACTAATTTCTTTATTGATTTTATGTTATAAATCCTTCATAGATTATTTATTTTTGAATAATCAAGCTATATAGTACAGTTTAAAATTTAGGGTGTTCAAGTTTTTTTTAATTGTTTTTTAAAGTACCTTACACTGTGGGTACTGTAATACATGCAGAGTCAAAGTATTTATTTATTTATTTTTCTTTAAAAAAAATCATACTTTTGAAGTCTATATGGTATTATGTTTATATGGTATTAAGACATTACAGGCCTTGTGCCATTATTTACAAATGTACTTACAGGAAGCTGATGAGAAACAAAAGTCTAGTTGGTCATTGTGTGCTTTTCCCGTCTCTCCGCAGCCATCCGTGGCTTCTCTCCACAGCACAAGATCAGCAGCTTCGAAGAGGCTAAAGGTCTGGACCGCATCAACGAGCGCATGCCGCCCCGCAAGGATGGAGTCAACCACGTGGGCCACTCCATGGGCAAGATGAACATGTCCGAGACCAATGGCACCGACGACAACAGCAACGTCCAGTGATGAAACGGCAGCCCAGTCACCTGCACGCCACGACGCATGGCAGGACAACGCCAAACCCGTGATTTAAGGCCTCCTGCTTCCAACAAACCCCCTAATGACATCACCTACACATCCCTCCCTGCCCCAATGTCCAATTAGAGAACCAAACTATCTTTAACGTTTCACTGAGAAGAGGCAGACTGTTTTCTTGCTGTCAGTTTGCCGCTTGCAATTTTCGAAAGCGGATACTTTGCCGACGGCAAGTTTCTGCCTTTTTTGGGAGTGTCGAATAGGAAGGAGGGGTGGGGGGTGATTTGCCTGTGAAGGGCTGAAAGTGTCTTTATCAGAGAGATGCCGGTCTCAGTTCCTTTGCGGCTCCGCCCACATGCCAAGTGGGAGGGGTTTAGGAAATCTCTCTTAAGCCTGATCCATCCAGTTCATCGGTGCGGGTGACGAGCCCTTACCGGATCCATAAACACTTTTTTCCTCTTTTGATTGCGAGTTTTTCTTCATGATCCCATCTCATAATGACACGATCTCACTGTTGATGATGTTTTGCTACTAGTATTAATAAATATACAAATTTGAAATGACAAAAACAAAACATGTTTGTAAGAAAGGACATTTAACGACGAATCCTGTACATTTTATTACTTACGATGCAATCTTACCTGGGGGTTTTTATTTATTGATTTGGTTTTTGGTAAGATGCCACGAAGCAGTAGAGGAGAAGAGCGGTGATGCTTGTCTGCAGTAGACTCTCGATCAAAGCAACCGCTCAGACGGAGGAAAACCGCAGTTGGAGCTCAACTTTGGCGCCACCTTCCTGATTGTTTCTCACCTGCCTGTATCTCAAGAGAGAGAATGCACATAGTACATTTCGCAAGTCAAATAAATATTATATATATATATATGAATATATATAATTATATTTAAATATACGATTCTTAACAACGGTCGAGGACAATGATTTTTAACAGCATCTATGGTACTGAACGCATCAGTGCATGCAATTAAGTTCCTTATTGATATGTGAAATTATAATTGTGATGTGTTTCAATATAGTAGACTTGAATTATTTCCCTTCAAATTATATTTGTAAAGGTCTAGTTTGTTTTTATATCTCTATAAATAGATATGATTTTGTAATATTTTATTTAAGTTCTATTTTTTTTCCTTTTTTTTTTTTTTTTCTCATCGATATCATTTTATTATGGTTGATTTTTATTTTTGTATAGTTTCGCTGTACAGGCACGGACGCTCTTTCCGAGGTGTTTTTTCGCCATCTTTCGTTCTTTCTTTCTGTTTCGTTCTCTCTGTTCAGTTGGTGTACAGAAGTTGTTCAGTAGTGTGAATGAACATATTACTCAGTGAAAAGCAACATTCAGGCTGCCAAAGCATGATCGCATGGTTTATTCAAATGTAAACTAATTGGACACGAGGAAAATTCAGTGTCTCACTTTGAAGAGGAAAACTATATTATCATTATGATTCTTGATGATCTTCTTATTATTCTTACAATTAAGCTTACGGTTCTTTCATTTCCACTGTTTTCTGATCCTTGTTTGGTCCAGACGTGGTTTATTTCAAAGAAGGAATTTTATGGATTTGTGACTATTTTTCTTGTAATTTTCTCTGGAACTAAGTTTTCGCATTTGACTTCCTAAATGAAAACACATATTGTAAGCATGCCCTATGGGACAAATCACTTTTTTTACTCTTGAATAAAATATGCATGAACTAATAATGTCTTTCCCCTTTCAATGTTGGACTGAAAATTTGCTATTTTTCTCTTTCAAGAACAGAAAGCTTATTATTCAACAGCTGCTTAATTAATGCAAGACTAAAAATGCCATGTAACATTAATGTGAAGAAATGCAAAGTCCACAGGTTTTATTATGAACTTCTAAGTTTCAAAGGCTCAGTCAATAAGGGCTTTTTTTCCATGCGGGCATCCCACCTGTTTCCTGCTATTCTTCCACAGGAAGCTCATGGGGCCGTAGCCACTTCTCCCTCAAACCAGAGCTCAGCGTCCACTGACGCACACCCAAACACACGCTTCTCAGCGGGGCTTTGTAATACTATGTGCACTCCCTGGTGTGTTACTATTATATCCAGCAGGAAACAGATTTGGACATAATGGTTAATGCTTCAGCCAAATTCACTCACTCAAGAACATTTCCATAGTTTTTCGGCTTTGTTTTTAAATTTTCATCAGCGCTGTAATTAGTTACTGATATCTGGGATACAAACGACCTGTCCTGTGCTGGTGGATGAGAGTAAAACCGATTTGAATTGAGACATGGAGCAGCTCTTTTTTCTTCTCATTGCCCTGTTTGCATCTTCATCCATAATCTCAGCAGGTAAGTCAATCGGAAGCCAATTTTATATAAGCAGTATATCGTAAATAATAGCAATAAAAGAGGAAAGTGGGAGAAGTGTATGGGGAAAAGGGGGTCAAAGTGATCAGAATTGTTTACTTGCTTAAATTGCAATCGTCTCTATGTATGGTGTCTGCCTTTAGTGCCCAAATATTTTTTGTAGCCATTTTATATACAGAGTATATCTTTTTCTCTATGCAACTTACACAGGAAATGACACAAACATTAAAACTATGGTACCTCCAAACACAACTATTTCTCAATTGTCTATTGGTGAGTATTTTTTTATAATATTGCGTTATATCTAAATAAGAATCTCCCATTTTAGTTGATTTGAACTTTTTTAACAACTGGTATGTGCCATTTTAACTGCCTTAAATCAACAGTGTAACATTATTCTCCATAAAGATATTTGGATGAATAAAATAGTGTTTATTTGTTTAGTGTTTATTTAAAATGTTAAGAAAATTAAACTTAATATAGGTCTGTCTTTTTTTTTTTAGAAGGCCAAACTACAGAAACAGTGACGTACACTTCATCATCTCAATATGAGAATGGCGTGACCAATGTTACCTTAAAAACTGAGATCACAACCACAGCCCCTGTATCTTTTAACCACACAGGTATAATTTCAGTTGATGTAAATACACGGTGTAGTAAACATACAATAAAGTAACGTGCACCTTTGTTTGCTCAGGCGTTACTGATGGATCCAACATCTCTTGGCATACCACATCAGGTAATTATTACACACTGATAAAAGAATAGTTCACCCAAAAATAAAAAATGCTGAAACTCACCTTCATTCCAGAAAATGATTTTCTTTCTTATTTATCAGACCATATTTTAGAAATTTACCGTTGTATCAATTGCTCACCAATGGATCCTCTGCAATGGGTGCCATCAGAATGAGAGTCCAAACAGCTGAGGAAAACATCAAAATAATCCACAAGAAATTGATGGGAAGTAAAAAGCTGTGTTTGTAATCACATTTAGCTATAATAAAAATCTTTATGTGAGAAGATAACACAGGAGATTCTTTTTCATTGTAGGGTGCATTATTATGGATTACAGACTGGCATTTTTGGCCAGAAGCAATGGTTTAAAGTTAAAATGCTTTAATGATTTATTTGTTGCTCATAAAAATACAGCTTGTCACTAGACATTAACTAATGGTCTGGAGTTTTAAGAGAATTACTGTGATGTTTTTATCTGCTGTTTGAACTCTTATTCTGACGGCACCCATCCACTTCAGAGGGTTGATTGGTGAGTAAGTTATGCAATACTAAATTTCTCCAAGTTTGTGCGTATTAAAAAAAAAAAGAACCTTTTAAGCCTAAGGGTGAGTAAATTTTCATTTTTGGGTTAACTATTCCCATAGTGGGAGATTATATTGTGGGAAGATTTCAAATTTCCTTACTTCGACTTCAAGTTGTAAAACTCTAAAATTTGAGGGTGACACAATAAATGTTAATAAAGTAATAAAATTGTGTATTACAGGACAGTCCAACATCACCAACTTCACGTTAACCACACCAAAATCCTACACTGAAACAACTCTAAATTCAACCTCATCCCCTGCAGCCAAAACAACAGGTTTTACAAATACACATGTTGGTTTTTGTGATTTATGGGGACGCTTTATAGGTATAATTCTGTACAGAATGTATGTGGTATTGTCCTACACTGACCCTGCACCTAAAACTACCCCTTACAGGACTATGTGCATTTTCAGATTTAAAAAAAAACACCATTTACTATGTTTTTTAAGCATGTTGAATAAGTGGGACGCTGAAAATGTCCTCACAAATCACCTTCATATTGTAATACCTATATCATTATTATGTCGTTATGCAAATTTTGTGTCCTCATAAACCACATAAACATTCACACACACTGTTTGCTCAGACAGCACTGATGGATCCAACCTAATGCATAACACATCAGGTTATAACTATTAACTGTTAATAAAAGAATCATTCTCCCAAAAATGAAAATTAGCTGAAATGTACTGACCCTCAGACCATCTAAGATGTAGATGAGTTTGCATTATTTGTATATCTAAAATGTATGAAAAAACTGCATTGACTGATTATTTTGAGCTTTGTGTTGAAGAACTGGTCGTGCTGTGCAGTACAGTCAGGCATGTATCATCTGAGACTACATTACAACACTATTTTACATGTTTGCTTCATGTGCAGTGGGTGTTTCTGTGCTCCTAAAGACTTCAACAACTGCTAATTCAAACATCAACATGTCAGAGGAGACAGTAGCACCTTCACAGGCACCAGACACCGGGCTCACTTTGCTTGCCTTTGGTAGGTTTTATACCGATATAATCTCATGATGCACATTATTTATAGGCTAAAATACATCCTGTCTGTAATTACAGGTGTGATGAGTCTTATACTCATTTTAATTGTTGTCATGGTGATCTTGGTGACCGCTATCAACCTCAGGGGACAGTGTAGAAAAACCAAACAGCATGAGAGTGGGTTTCTCTTTAATTATGTCATTTTTAAGATTACTGTTATAAACAAATCGATCTGTTTTGATTTGTGGGACCTTTGTGTTATTTATAGGTATTAAAAACTGTGATTCTGTGATTTCTGACAGGTGAGGATTAATACATTTGTAAATTCACTTGACAAAAAAATTAAATAAAAACTTAGTACAAGTTTATGATATCAATATAGCCTGCTCTAATAATGGCACATAACAAATTTAATTAAAAAACTAAAGTATTTACTAAAATATAATAATATGTACTGCATTTAAACAACAGATTTGTTGAAAGTTCACTTAAGCTAAAAACTATTTTTATTCTAGCAACATGACTAGCAACTTTGAGAAAGAGAGCATCACTCTGGTCTCTGTGAGGACAATAAACACAGAAAACAGTACGTATGTGCTTTTGATTTTAAGTTATTCTAATATATGACACTTTAAATGTCCTTCTGTAAGAATTCACTTATCTTCTGTGCAGATACAGATTCTCCCCAAATGTCTTCAGTTCGCAGCACTATAGTGGATAACGATGACCAAGAATTTACCAGAGACCTTCTGGGCATCAAAGACGGACAGTGATTTTACTCAGTTCATTGTGAACCAAGTAGATTGGAGGATGCATACTCTATTTATAATATTAAATGAATGTGAATTTATGTGCCTCTAGCTGATGGTCATTGTATAGATCGCGCATGCTTATGACATACACTGGTGCATTGTGTATTAAATGACTCCTATATCAGACATGCTGTCATATATTAAACATGACACATCCTTCATTGATAAATACCATGTCACTTTTGTGTTCTGTGATGTGTTATTTTTCTTTTTCAGATTAATAAATGTGCTTTAATGTGTAATGTCATGTATTTGTGAAGTGAAATATAGAGTCAATTCTTATTTAGTTTTTTCCTGTAGAGGCCACATTTGATGTGATATATTTGTGTTATTGTCCTGATGACCCTGTCATGCTTTTATTATTAGGTTGACCACACCGTTGCCTGTTTCCCATGATACTCGCCCTTCTCAAAATATTTAGGAGGGCAGTACCTTGCTCGTCACAGACACACCAGGCTCCACCATCACCCAATCACAACGCTCACCCTCACCAGAGTATTGATCATTGCCACCTGTCACCAATTAAGGGCTCATCACCACACATATGCTGCGTCCGAAATCGCATACTGCTTCAGTAGGTACTACATTTAAAACCGAACGTACTACTCGACCGTTAAAAC
>JAUCMT010000051.1:9181874-9197232 GCA_032357475.1 Enteromius thamalakanensis
GGCCGGACGCCCAGCACCTAATTTCCAGTTCAATTTTAAACACGTTGGATTGTGTGAGAGCTTATAATGTGTGTGTGAGGTCATGAGTATTAAAATATGTACGAATTGCTGTGAGATTTGGCTACAAAAGATTAAAAGATACTCGCGTTAGACTGTTCCTCACACCAATCACCCATAAGGCTTCAGAAGACTTAGAATATACTACACAAGTCATATGGTCTCTTTTTATGATGCTTCTTTTATTTATTTATTTTTTGAGTTTGAAAGTCCTTGGTCCTCATCTGTTACATGGAAGAAAGCAGTGTGAACATTTAAAACCTCTACTTAAAAAACAAACAAAAAGTAATTTACAGGAATACAGCATTATGGCAGAGTGAAAAGAGGGTAAAATATCAGTAACATTGTTCCCACATAAGAAGGCATTTCAATTTTTATTTTTTGTCCTTTCGTCGGGTTTATTCCCGGTCGTTTGTCAATACCTGTAAAGGCACTATTCGTACACAAAACAAATCTTTAATACTACACAACACACACCTCACAAAAATACATACACACAGACACATATATGCACAGATTTTGAGGCAGTCCCATCATTGTCCAATCCCCAATACCCTCATGAACCTATTTTAGCGTTTTGGCAATATGGTTCAGACAGATTGTCCTATGCTCAGCACTCAGTCACTTATCAGCGTTTCAAAGGAACCCACCCACAGCTGGCAGCTCATTTCTTCATCTTCAGGTCTGCTTCTATAGCGCATCGTCGCCCCCTTGTGCCACCGTCCTGCAGAGTGGGAAGGAGTCATGGTTATCAAAGTCACTTTAAAGAAAGAAATCCCCGCCCTCTCTATTTTTACAGCAGCTTTTCCAGATCACCTGAGACTGAACGTGAAATATGACAATCATGGTATGTAAAAAAAGAAATAAATTACATACTAGTGGCCTCCAGTAAACAAAAAGCAACTCTTAACATCACCCCCAAATTTTTAATAAAAGAAGATGCTTTAAAGAATGAAGGTTACCAAATAATTCCTGGTACCCACTGGCTTCCTTAATGTATATATTTTTCCACTACAGCTAATTTGTGGTTACCAACATTCTTCAAAATATCTGTAATACAGTGGTGATTAGGGGTAGAAAAAGCAGATATAAGATACTTACAAAGAGAGAGAGAAGAAATGCAGGAGAGGCCATGGGAACACAGTCCTGTATGAGGACAAAGGTCAAAGTCTTGAATACACACTCAGATGCAAAAGTGGTTTGTGATGGTGCATTCAAACTGATAAGAACAGAAAGATGGGGTGAATATGGTTTCATAAATGATTCATAAAAACTTTATTGAATAGTTTAATCAAATTAATATTTCACGTCAATTATTTATTAAAATAGCATGAATGCTTAAATGTATACATGTGTAATACCATTCAAAAGTTTGGTGTCAGCATATTTTCATAAAGGACATGATATAGATCCAAAACATAATGTTTCAAAGAAATAGTTTTTTTTCATTGAAGAATCTTAAAAAATTTATCTTTGGTTTGCTCGACAAAATAAAGCAACATAACTGTTTAAATACTAATATTATTAGTAGTAAATATTGAAAGAATTGTGAAATGTTTCCTGAGCACCAAATCGAGATATTATGATTTCTTAAGGATCATGTAACACTTAACATTGGAGTTATAGCTCCTGAAAATGCAGCATGGCATCAAAGATAAATTACATTTTAAAATATATTTGAATTAAAAAAAACTTTATTTTTAATTTAAATAATGTTTCACAATATTACTGTTTTATATATGTATATCATACACAGATTTATTTGAATTATAGCTTTTTCATAGTGTCTGTGCAGTCTCTCCACTAATAGTGAATCTACTAGTGATATTATACTCCTGTATGCGTGTGTGTGTGTGTGTGTGTGTATTGCATTCATAATAAAAGTACTTGTTTACATTTGTGTGTACTTGCATTTATATATATATATATATATATATATATATATATATATATACATATATATGAATAAAAATGTTATTTGAATATTTTCTAAATATATACTGTATGTGTGTGTCTTTATATATGCATGATAAATATACACAATACACATGTTTTGTAAACAAATACTTTTATTTGCATGCAATTAATTACAATTAATAGCACTAATGTATATATATATATATATATATATATATATATGTATATATATATATATTAAATGGACTAATATTAGTTACGAAATGTGCAAAATGTGAAATGGGTTAAAGTTCTGTTGTTGCACATAAAGTTGTCCCACCTTGTCATTAGGGTCCTGTTTGCGGTTGGCGTCTCTCCCACGCAGGCTTTTGGCACTGATGCCTGATTCCGAGGTCTGCATGATTAACTGTGTGGCCAAAAACTGCTGGATCTGCTCCAGAACATCCCTCTGCATCTCCACGGCCATGTGGAACACATCATGATCCGAGCTGTTGTACATCACTGCATTCTGGAACATCAGCATGATGTCGCGCTGGAACTCAGCTGTGGTGCGGATCAGCCCGTTCTCAATGTTCTTCTTGATGGTGGAAAGATCCATTGGCCTAAAAACCCAAAAATGTCACAAAGACTTTGCAGGTGCTTCAACTCGATCTCAAAACATAAAGCACAATCGGATTCCTTATTAGAAATCCTTTGCATCTACCTTCAACAATTCTCTCTCACCTGTGCACAATACTGTGGTAACCAGGGGCGATGTCATCTGTCACTGGTTGAAGGAAGACATTTGCATACCTGTTTGACACATTTTCACTCGGTTTTATCATACTGGCTCTGAAGAACTGAGGCTTTCTGACAGCTCAGATACAAGGGGGTGGGCTTTGGTACAGAGTGACAAAGACTCTCACCTGTGATTGGCTGCTGCTCGCCACACCAACATAATGGCTTTCTTCCAGATCTTCTGAGCCTGGATTGCTTCTTGATCCTCACTGCAGATAGAGCTGAGGAGGATGAAGATGAGAACATTTTGTAATAAGAACATGTTGAATAATTGTGTAAACCATCTCTGAAAAAACATAATTATTAACATCATTTATAAGAAATTATTGAATAAAGTCATTCATTTTTATTTTGTTTGCACACAAAAATATTCTCGTAACTTCAATTAACCTTAAATTATGGTTAAACCACTGATGTCACATGGACTATATTAATGATGTCTTAACTATCTTTCTGTGCTTGAAGACCTCAGTTGCATTGCTGTCTATGCAGGGTCTGAAAGCTCTCAGATTTAATAAAAAATATCCTAATTTGGATTAATCTCACAGATATGGAGTGACATGAGTATGACTAATTTTGTGTGAACTGTCCCTTTAATTATGTGAAGTTTCGGTACGTACAACTGTGAGGAGGCAGGGCTGCTGGGAATGGAGTCTGCAGTTGTGTGGAGCTGTACAGAAGAGGATGCTGTGTGCATGCTGTAGCCGTCCTCGCTCTCGCTGGCCGGAGGATCCAACTCTGTTTCTCCCTCTTGCTCGGACAGATAAACTCCATCCTCTTCTCCCCCACAATCCTCAACTCCATCCCCTTCTAATCCAGCTTTCATCTCCGACACACTGCCCTCCTCAGCATCACTCACTGCTTCCCCCTCCTCTTTCACTTCCTGTTAACGAGGAGTGTAAAAAAAATACTAAAAAGGGCAGAGTTAATGGTTTCCGGGTCTATGTGTACTCGTAGGTGGTACATTATGTATTAGCGTATGCAGACAGTCACAGCATCACCACACCTTTGAGTGCTGTTTTATCACAGGGTCATCTTCTGACTGTGTATCTGAAAAAGAATGGAACATCTGTGAGTTCTTACCGGGGTTCACATTCCAATTTTATCACATGGGTTATGGATTATTTTGTTAAATGTTTTTAAAATGATTTTAAATGCATTTTTACTGGCAACTTTATTTATTAACATATATTATAAAATATTATTTATAAATATTGTTATGGTTGTTGGGGGTCACACCACTTGACATCAACCTGAACAACCAGTGTCGCTTAAAATAATATTGTGAATTATAATTAAAATTCAGAATAATATGTTTTAAAATGTAACTTATTCTTGTGAGGGCAAAGCCACATTTATAGCAGCTATTACTTAAGTGTCATATGATAGTTCAGAAATCATGCTGATTTGGTGCTCAAAATTTATTTACTATTATTATCGATGTCAAAAACAATCCCAAGCATATTCAGTTGTCAGACAAGACTGGAACTTCAAACGGGACTGGCTTTTATGGTCAGATGCAACTCAAAAAAAGCTTTTTAGCAGCAAACACGTAAGGTGTTGAAAACTTTTGTGCTGCTTAATATTCTTTGATTAATAGAATGTTCAGAGTAACAGCATTTATTTGCACGTTTAATGCAAATTTGTTCAATAAATGTATTCATTAAAACCATTCACTTCAACTAAACTTTTAAACAGTAGTGTACAGTGATCATTTTCTCCATTGTCAAACTAATTTGCCCTTATGTAACGCAAGCAAAGAATACCTGATTGAGACTGTGTCCATTCATCAGTCTCACTTTTGATCACAGCATGCAGTGATTCTGGCCGCCGTTCCTGGGGCTCGTCAGTGTGCTCCGGTCTGAGGGATTCTGGGTGTAAATGGGCTCCTGCTGTCGGAGAGGGGTCTTGAGGACCTGAGGGGGCAGAGGTGGAGGCTGTTGTGTACCCCTGTGAGCAGCCACTGCTGGATCCACACATGTCAGGACCCTCTCGTTTTCCCTCTAACAAATGCAGGGAATGTGGCTCTAATTCCTCTGGAGTGCTGGAGGACTCAGGGCCAATGGTCCTGAAGGGGTTGGGCTCCCAGGTTCCCGACAGGTTGTGACCCGTGTCTTCACACAGAGACAGAGCAGCTTCCACCGCTGCAGCGTCCAGTGCTTCGGCATTCTCATCACCCTACACAAGATAATGGTTTTGTTTTTTTTAGACTAGACATTAAATAGACAGAAAGATTTAAGTGGTAATGGTTTAATGGATAATTGTGTATTTCTGCTAATTTTGTAGTTGACTAGTTAAAACCAATTTGATGTTTATTTTCACATTCTGCTCAATAAAATTTTTTCCTTGTGCTCAAACTTCCCACATACTCAAATTATTTGGTTAATTATTATTTCTATAATTTTGTTCTTGAAAGCTAAGCTTATCCTCACTACTTTCTATTTCCCTTTCTTCAAAACATAAATCATAATTACTTATACACAAATGTGAATTTATAACTGCAAGCTAAATAAATAACTGCACATAGCATTCAAACGTTGTCAGTATTTTTATGTATTTAGTTATTTTAAAAATATATATATTTTTCCTTTTTTAATATTCTTTTTTTATTAAATATTTTTTATTTATTTATTATTAAATACTGATCTTTTGAACTTTCTTTTAATCAAATAATCCTGAGGAAAAAAAAATAATTTTTTTTAAACAGTGATAACAACATGAAAAGTTTCCTGAGCACCAAAATCAGCATATTAAAAATAATTTTCAATGGATCGTGGACTGAAGTAGTGGCTGTTGAAAATTAAGCTTTACCATAAAAAATACGTTTTAATATAAAATATTTTTACATTTTAATAATATATAAGTGAATTTTAAGAAAGAAATTTTAATCATTAAAAAAAGCATTTACCTTTTCTTCAATAATAGCTATGATGTCCCCAACTGTCTCTAAATCCAGCTCCTCTGCCATATAGGACACAGTCACCAGGTCCTCCTCCCCTAAAACCGCCTCCTTATTATCCACTGAAGCCCTGGGGGTCCCATTGCCTCCTGTTTTAAGTATATACAAATCCCAAACCCACTTTAGACTGCATTTACACAAACACACCAAACAAACAAGAGACAGTCAAACAAAAGTAAAAGGTAGTTAGGAATCCGTTATGAGAAGGAGAAGACGATGTCTAGAGACCTGTGCTGAGCGGGGCAGCAGTGTCAACTGTAGAAGTGGCAGTGCTGGGGGTGGAGTCTGTGGTGGCCAATGAGCTCAGCTGAGAGGGAAATTGGGCAGGGCCAGCTTCCAGCAGACGAGACAGTGTGGGAGCACCTGAGACACACACGTACAAACACAACGCACACACACGGTACACAGAGAGAGCAGGCTATGTGTTAAGCTAGAAGTAATTCCCAAAACCAGACAGAAAACACAAAGATGCTGACGGGACAGAATTTGTCACTTTGCTTCTACTGCTCAGCTGCTAAACTGTGACATTACTAGACACACCATACCTGTCGCTGCCTGAGAGGCGGGTAGGGAAGAAGTCATCATCTGATTATCGTGACTCCCTGTAAGGTGACTAGACGGAGATTCTCCTTCAACTGCCTGCAATAAGGATTTTTCACCGCTTAAAAGCCACTGACAGAAAAAACATATTTCAACAATAATAATAATTAACACCAACACTCTAGTGACAAGAGTTTTCTGTGCCCACACTAAAAGCAAAAGTGCTCTGATATGTGTGGATCAAACAGTTGTAACACTTTTACAGGGTTCCTTCACATGATATTTCCAGTCATTTGTGGAAACATATTTATAATATTAATCCACCTATTTATATTTATGATAACTATATAAATCCGCACAATTATTTTTAATGACCTCTTAATATTTTATTAGTATTCAGAATTTTTCAACACCTGAAAGTCACTCTTTTTAGGATCCCTGTTGTTTTTCTTTTCTTTCTTTTTTTTTGTCATTGTCAATTTATAACATATGGTTAGAGCGCAATTACTCCCTATAGTACAGTCCAAAAGTCTGGGATCAGCAGTCAATTAATGTATTTGTTATTTTATTTAGTTAAATTGACTATACATGTATATCGTTAAAAAAAATTTTTTTTTTCCTTACATGCAGATCTACTCGTCGAAGAATCCACATTTCTTAAATTTTTAATTTAAATTAAGCTGTACAACCATTTTAACGTTGATAATAATAAGAATTTTTTCTTGAGCAGCAAATCAACATATTAGAATAATTTCTGATGTAACACTGGTGACTAAATTAATGACTGCTGAAAATTCAGCTTTGCTATCAAAGCAATAAATTGGACTTTTGATATACATAAAAATGGAAAAAAGCTATATTGAATTGTAATAATAATTCACTATTTACCTCTGTTTTTCTCAAAAAATAAAGCATTGAATTTGGCGTGCTGTCCAGGGAGCGAGCCGGGAGAATGGCAGACTCCGAACCCTAATGGTTTGAACCCTAGCAAGAGCAAGAGTTCGGCGTTCGGCTCGTTCAGGAAGGCGTGAAACGGAAAGAAGGGCTGGAGGAGGGATGCACGAAAGCGCGATGCGGAAGAAAGGAAAGCAGGGATATTTATAGTGAGGAGGATTGAATATGATTGGGTACGGATTGACGAGGAAATTGATTAGATAATGAGATGCCAGCCGTGAATGATTAATTCGTCCAGCGATCCTCTCGAAATTCCGTTTTTGCAAAAACATTCACTTAAAATTGTATACCGACCCCAAACATTTGTACACACAGACTTTATCTGCGTTCCCTTCACTCAAAACCAGCAGAATAGATTTAAATATCATACCATTTTAAACTGATTTTAATAGCTATACGAAATAGGAAAACGAAATATAATGGGCAAGATATGTGCAGAGCTTTGTGAACGAATTTCCTAAGATTCCTGGCCTGCTGATATCTCAGTAAATTTGAGAAATTCTGACCAGTCTGGGGCTGGTGGGCAGAAGACTGCCTTTCTTCAGCAGTTCCGACAGGAGAGGAGAGGGAGGCGGCGTGATTTTCTGCCCCAAAAGCTTCTTCTGTGTTGACTCATCTAGCAGTGACCCCAAGCTGGCCTCTACCACTCCAGGGCCTGGCAACTCCGACAGAGGCACAAACACTGCTGATCCTGCCCCCTGCAATCAAATGAGTATTAAAATACATAACAAAGTCTACTGACGGATTCAAATCTAAAAATCTGAAACAAAGCAACGAACAGTGGTGCTAGGATCCTCAGATGGATCTCCAATGGAAAAATCCAGGCTCGGAGAGCAGGCCCCTGAAGGAGAGCGCACTGTCACACTGGGCACACGTTTAGGAGTGTTCTTCACTGCCTGCCTGGCTGAAAAGAAAAGATAAACAGCTCTTACTATTAAGCATTTAAGATAATTATTCACTGATTTGCTCAATCTGAATGAATAAACACTTTAACATGCATTAAATACTAATTGTTAACCAAACTGTGCTAATGACATTTTGTGGGATTTCTTTACATACCCTGGTACGCCGCATCCGTGGCCTTTCTTTTTACCTCAGCTTCCTCTTCCTCTTGTTTTTTGCTCCTGATGGACATAAATCATTTAAAACATTCACTCATAATGTTTAAAAGGATAGTTCGTCAAACTGAAAATTCTGTGATTATTTACTGCTTCTTATTGTTGCAAACCTGTGGAAGTGTTGAAGGATTTGAACATAACACAACAGTTCATAATGGCTATAAATACCGATAACTGACATAAAGTTCAACTTAAAAACCTATATAAAATAGAGATATAAATACATTTAAGTTACTAAAATTAAAACATGAATAAAAACAAACTGAAGCTTAATAGAAATAAAGAAAAAAAGGCCCTTAGACGTTTTTAAATTAAACTAAAATAAATGTTAATAAACACTTCAATAGTATGTGAATGATATGACCATGCGCTATATTGATGTGATTTGCATATGATTGTTATATATGAGGAATAAAAAATAAATTTCAATAAATAAATAAATATATGTTAAATAAATCTGTTAAAGTTGCCCAAATGAAGTTTACTATGCATATTACTAATCACAAATTAAGTTTTGAGTTTTATTTAAGGTGGGAAATTTATGAAAGGGAACATAATCTTTAATAAGCAAATGATTTTTGGCCTAAAAAAATATAATTTTGACCCATACTATGTATTGTTGGATATTGCTACAAAAATAGCCGTGCAACTCATGACTCTTTTTGTTGTCCAGGGTCACATTTTGGGGTGAAACTATTCCTTTAAATCTGGTATATTTATAGCATACTGTAAGATAAAACTGCCTGGGTTGAGGATGGCTATACATTGACACTTACCGTACTATTTCCTCCCATAGCTCCTCGAGTTTAGAGTCCAGATGTCCTGCCTGAATGAGTTCAGTTTCTCTCTTCAGTTTCCTAAAGGGACACAGCAATAGAGTCACAGTCAGCAGACAGCAGTTGTTATCAAAGTAAGCGTGTGAGTATTTGGTACCTGTGCTTCTCTTGCGTGTCCCTGATCAATCGCTTCAACTCCTCTATTCTCTCAGCGGTCAATCTCCGGACGATCACATCTTCCACTGTCTCAACCACCTCCCCTTTCTCACCTCGCTTTCTCCTGCGAATATGCACACGTATACACTTACCATTAAGTGCTGTCAGGAACGAAGTGGATGCTAAAGCGCAAATAAACAGGAAGTGGACTCACTTTGGGGCCTCAGTTGTCTCCAGGAGCTCAGAGTATTGTGAAGCACAATGCTGTGTCAAAGAAAAAGCAAGAGTTTGTTAGAAGTGTAGTACACGTATCACGTAGTGTTTAAAGAATTAATCCTTAAAGGGACAGTTCACTCTTTTTTTTTAGTTCACCAGTTTTACGTTGTTCTTTTGTCCTTTTTTGGACTTGACAGTCTCCATCTATCCATCCTAATGCAACCCATGTGGGTTACTTCTCGATTATTGCGGTGTTTTTATGAGTATGTTTTGACGGCACCCATTCACATTGGTGAGCAAGGGATGTAATACTAAATCCAAATCTGTTCCAATGGGAAAAAAAACTCAATTACAACTTGGATAGCCTGAGGATGAGTTTAATATTTCGGGGGTGAACGTTTACTTTAGGATTTTCATTTTTTACTACTCTCCCAATACCTTTTGAGAGAACCAGTCAGGAGGGCGTCCAGGTTCTGCAAATGGCTTGATGGCTCGGCTCACAGAAACCCTAGAACAACACCCGTGTACAAAACACATGACTGTAATTCAGATGTTCAGATTCTCTTTATTGTCATTGTACTTGAAGTGCAGAGAAATTACAGCAATCCCATTAAAACTAGTGCAAAAGAGCAGTCTTGTATTCCACAGAAATACTGCACAGTGAGCAGAAGGTACTGCCTGATGTTGCACACAATAAAAGAGAGGGAAGTGCAACAGAGTATACCGTACAAACAAATAATGAATAATATATATGATATAACCTTACACTAATAGACTAAATAAAACACCAAGAGGTAAACAAAGGGTGTTGTTATCCCATTTTGTCTGTGATATAAGATGCTCCATCAGATTGGCACAGTTCTTATTTGTTAAGTATGTGTGTTGTGTGTGTGTGTGTGTGTGTGCAGCTCCTGCATTTCACTGGGGTAAAAACTATTCTATTTGTCTTTGATTTGATTGACATGAAATGTTTACAAGAGGGCAGCAATTTAAATAAACAATGTCCAGGGTGAAGGGGTCATTTATGAGGATCCCTGCCCTTCCAAGGCAGAACGCCACGTAAAGTTCCTGTAAAGACGCAGAGGACAGACTGTCATTTTTTTTTGTCCCACTGGAGAGTTTTCTTTCGTGGCGCATTGTTAAATTAAAAGTCCTTTATAATTAACTGAAATAAATTTTAAGTCTAGTTTTTATTTAAATATTAAAAAACAAAACAACTATCAGTTGTGAATTAAAGTTTCTTTGCTGGTTCTTATTTAATCCCATTTAATATACTGTGGATTGTAAAGAATAATACATTATGCAATTTTTATTTTATTAGGATATCGAACTTAAATTTCTTATTTGACTCTAAATTATACTTGACTTTCTCTCTCTCTCTCTCTCTCTCTCTCGTGCACATTTACAACAAAGTGTGTTCATTCACTGCATGATTCAGTCTATTAAATCCAATAGACTGTTAATTTAATTAATTTAGTTAGTTCTATTAATTAAAGACATTAATTGAAGAGTTAATAATTACAAATGTTACAAATATTAAAAATATATTTTTTTACAGCAGTTCAATAAACAAAAGGTTAGAGACTTATGTTTTAGACACTATCGCCCAGTTTCACAGACAAGGCTTAAGCTAGTCCCAGACTAAATTGTAAGTTTGAGCTGTTTCAGATGCAAAAATCTTCTTCTTACATATCTTAAAACATGTCAGTGTCATTGTTCTGTATTAAGATGCACACCTTTAATACTTTCTAATAAGGCATTTTTGTGAAAATTGCTTAAATATCTTAATTGAAGTAATGCCTAGTCCTGGCTTAAGCTAAGCCCTGTTTGTGAAACCGGGCCTATATTGCCTATTTTTGTCCAAACTCGGTCCTGGAGGACCGGTGTCCTGCAGAGTTTTGCTCCAACCCAAATTAAACAGACCTGAAGCAGCTAATCAAGCTCTTAGGCATGTTAGAAACTTCCGTGCAGGTGTGTTGAGGCAAGTTGGACACTGTGCCTCCAGGAACGAGTCCAGACAGTCCTGGTTTAGTGTCTCTGAGCAACCTGATGGTTCGTTCCTGAATGAATGACCTGTTTAAACATTCCTCTCAAACTCAATTCCTGGCTTTGCACAGTTTACCTCCAACCAGCTCCAAATCACACTTGCTCGGAAGTTTCTAGTGATCCAAAAGACCTTGATTAGCTGGATCAGGTTTGGATCAAAATTGTGCAGAAAAGCGGCCCTCAAAGAATAGAGTCTGAGATCAATGCATATAAATGATTCGTGTCACTTATTAGCGGTGACTTGCTGCCACCTACTGGCGGTTTTAATTTCACATTTACAGTACCTTTTATCGTTTACATTTTTTTCAAAGATCTGTATTCAACGTTTTATGTTTATTATATTAAAACATTATTTATGCATTTGTATTTGCAGGTTTAATGCATTCATGTCCTGCACTGATATATACAGAATATCTATAAAATCCCCCAAAAGTATAGTATTTTTTTAAATTCTACTAAATCTGTATACTGTAAACCACAAACAACTGGTAACTTCAAGGGGACCGTGAATATTGTTGTGGATACTGGGAGCCCTGGAGTCAAAAAAGGATAACAACCACTGAAAGCGATGACATATATGTAAATGTAAATATATATATATATAGATAACAATCACCAGTTTTGGTCTCCACTCTTCATGACAGAGGAGGCGAGGCACAGCTTTTCTCTAATTGACCATGGCTCTGTTGGGCCCAACAGCAATTTATGTTCTGTTCAAAGAATAAAAAGGCAGAATATGAAGAGAAGGATGCATTTCAAGTGTAAACGCCATTCAAGCACGTCTGTATGCGATGCGCTGAGCGACGCATTAACCAAGAGTGGGTGTGCAGTTTGACAACTAATAACGGGGCCATTTTAGACAGTCGACGCATCGGCATCTCACATTCCTCTATCAGATGGGTAATATGATGCGCTCCAAAAAACTAGCCATAAATGTGTCATATTTGTACTGTGTCCAGCGATTCGGCCAATGAGCGTAATTTTATCAATGACTTCTGCGTGTCAAATCCCGTAACGCCTATGCACGCGCACCACTGAATCCATTATGCACGCGCTTGACATGCATCAATTATAATCTGCCCTCCGCCCCGCACAGGACATTCGCCGTACATGCATGCGTGTGATGAAAATATAGAGAGCAATACTCACTTCCAACTCCGCTCGCCATTTTGTCATGACTGGACTGTTTTCTATTGCTCCTTTGGCATGACAAGTGTCTGGCTATCAAATGTAAATGTGCATATCCGGTGTGAATTTTCCAACAATCATTTTGCTGTAAAGGTCTGCGTATCCACAATGTAGTTATGTCACGTTTGCTGCATTTATAAAAGTCTGTCATTTTGACCTAAATTTTAAGATATATATACATTTACTAAAGACTTAGGAACTGGAAGGTACATAAATATCACAGAATTGCGTGCTGTTTGTAATTTAATACTATATATAAGATTATATTAATAATAAAAATAATATTTCGTATTCACATGTTATTTCGTCTGCTTATAAAATTCAGTTCTAAATAAAAGTTTCTTCTTGGTGCCTATGCAATCCCATGTAATGCAATTTTTGAAACGTAAGAAAAAAACAATTATGCAGTTATTTGTTTTATTTAGAAAATATAATGTATATAAAACAAGCGGACACTTTCCAAAACTTCTTTCATTTTATAAGTTGCTTTAAATAATACATATACCACCTTAAAAAACAAGTGCGAGAAAATGATAACATTACTAAATATTTATATTTTTAGAACAGCTAATAATGTTAAGAAAATAATAATGGCTCTTTTCCTATGACACAGGTTAGAAAACGTTCCATGGGCTGTAAATTAAAAAGAAATGTAAAAAATAAAAAATAGAAGAACTATTTTGGAAACACTAGGTAAAGAAAATGTTTACTTTTATCGTTTAATTTACTAATTTTATATTATACTAAATTTAATTATAACTAAATTTAAATTTATTATTAAGGTATTATATGCTATGAAAAGCGACCCCAGCGAAGAAACTCATAAACTAAAAATATTAGTAAATGAAGTAATGAGTTGGTTCAGAAACGAGTAACTTATTTTATAATAGCTTTTATTTTGACTAGCTGATCCATACCGGAAGTGAAAAGAATAAAATATATTTGTTCTCTCTTAGCTGTTTTGAACTGCCAAATTATTTATTACGGGTTGTTTTTGGTCGCGAATTTATCGTTTGTCTCAACGATTTTTCGAACACTAATATTTAATCATGTGCATACTGGACAGCTCCGTAGTGTACTTCAGGTGGGGGATTAGCTCAAATGGTAGAGCGCTCGCTTAGCATGCGAGAGGTAGCGGGATCGATGCCCGCATCCTCCAATCTTTTCACCATTCTGCAAAATTTCGGTGTATGATAAAACCCTACTGTTATTGGTTACAATAAAGATAATAGTTAATACCCCACGAATAAAACAACTACTATGCAATGGTATATATCTTTTAAAGCACGTGTCTTCACTTAATTTAAACATGCACTGCTTTAGGTGCCCTTTTGTGTGACGTAACGTTACGTTGTCCTGGTGTGAAACTTTTAGTAATGTATAAAAGCATATCAAATACAGTAATGTGAAGTAATACACATACATATAGACAGTGATAACTCAACAACAATAAAATTTAGGTAAAATAAATTATAGTTAATTTCAGAAGCGCTTCCAAATGCGGAAGTGGGCGTGGAAACTCACAGGAAGTTGTCATGTTCTGCGCTGAATGAGAAGCAGAGAAACGTTCAAACGTGACCACGCCGAGTACAGAAAATACCAATTATATCAAGGTATCATTTATGTTATTCGTTTACTAACGATTATTATTTGTAATGTATAGTTTAATCGGTTTTACAGGCTCAATTCCTGTTTGCGTTAAAGCAGTATTTGTTGTGAAGCTACTGGCCTTCGGAGGCCTGCTTGCGCTCTTTGTTTCAGAATGCGCTTTCATTAGAGACTTGGTAGATGCTGGTTTAATCCATAGTAAACATTAGTGGTCAGTTAGTTTAATAATATTATATATTTAAAGCGGTTGCTACGCCAGCTAACGTTAACGTTACCAGTAAAGTGGACACAACTTATAAAGACTGTAAATAATCCGACTGTTTGCGGTGACCGCTCTAATGACTGACTTCTGTTTTGTTCTCTCATTATTTGTTTTTTATCGGTAAAGCATTGGCGTTATGTGAGCTCTTTTTCTTATCCGTTTTCTCTCTAGCTTGAAAGAAAGCAGAATCGTTCTGTTATAATGGCTGATGATGAAGGATTCGTCGTCCGTGTTCGGGGTTTGCCGTGGTCGTGCTCTGTAGAAGAAGTGTCCAGGTTTTTTTCAGGTAACTGTGAAGTCTACATGCCGATGCTCTTGAGTATTTTTAGTTTAAAGTTAACAAAAACGTTGAAATTTCTCTTTTCAGGATGCAAAATTGGCAACAATGGAACAGCTATCCACTTTACATACACACGAGAAGGGAGACCAAGTGGAGAAGCGTTTGTGGAATTGGACTCAGAAGACGACCTGAAAATTGCAATCAAAAAAGACAGAGAAACAATGGGGCATAGATATGTGGAAGGTATGAAGTTTTTATGTACGCTACCAATCACAAATTTGGCGATCAAGAAATCAATGCTTTTATTCAGCTTGGATGCATTATATTTATCAAAATAAACCAAATGTTGTTGTTCTTCTGAGCTGTTTATTGGTAAAAGAATACTGGAACTAAAGCATAACTGTTTCCCCAACAAGACTATGGACTGTAGTGTTGTCAAAAGACCCGGTACTTCGGTACCAAGTCGGTACTACAAAATCTGAAATGTTACGGTACCAGGTTTTC
>JAUCMT010000051.1:9197332-9207768 GCA_032357475.1 Enteromius thamalakanensis
AATTGGTACCGAGAACCGTGGATTTTCACTGGTATTGGTACCGAATACTGAAATTTTGGTACCGTGACAACACTAATGGACTGTGTTCAATGATGATAAGAGAAAATGTTTCTTGAGCATCGAAACGGCACATTAGAATGGTTTCTGAAAGATCATGTGATACTAAAGACTGGAGTATTGGCTGTTAACATTCAAATATTAATAAATGTAACTCAATATTTCATAACACTACAGTTTTATTGTATGTATTTATTTGTTGATGAACTAAATGCAGCCTCAAGTATAAAAGCCTTCTTAAAAAAACAAATTGCAGCACTACCACACAGTCTGAATTGTCTCTTTCTGTTGTTTTTCTCAGTATTCAAATCAAACAATGTGGAAATGGACTGGGTTATGAAGCACACAGGCCCAAACTGTCCAGAGACCGAAGGAGACGGACTGGTCAGATTGCGCGGCCTTCCTTTTGGATGTAGCAAGGAAGAAATCGTGCAGTTTTTCTCAGGTATTTTCAAACTCTTCCCTGTAGGCTTTCACATAGTCATCAGGAGAAGTAATGGCCAAGCGTAGTCCTCATCGAGGTGAATTTGACCATTCCCATGTTTGCTAAAGTAATTTGACACATTAATTCAGCAGTTAATCCAGCACTTATTATTCTAACCTAGCCTTAATTATTCTACAACATTAGGAATATTACTTTATTAGCCACCAACTTTTGGGATGGCCACTTTATCATCAACTCTAGGCCAAGTTAGTGGAATGCTTGCCCACTTGTAGGCCATTTTCCCAAGTGGTGGCACTCTCCCAGTAGGATTCATTGCAACATGCTTTTTTTTGGTTTGGTTTTATTTTCTGATTTTCATTCAAGAAAAGAACAAAACAAACTTTGTAAATGGGAATGTGATTTATTTAATATGTCCCCGTTGGGGTTATCTGTCCTTGGGTTGAAGGGTTGGAAATCGTGCCAAATGGGATAACATTGCCGGTGGACTTCCAGGGGAGGAGTACGGGGGAGGCCTTCGTGCAGTTTGCTTCACAGGAAATAGCTGAAAAGGCTCTAAAGAAACACAAGGAAAGAATAGGGCACAGGTGGGGTTGGATGGTTAAGCTGCTTTTCATGTGGTAAAACACCTACTACAGTAAACTTTCAAAGTGGTATGCAATGAACTTACACACGGACACGCACATGTCTTTACCAGAGGGCTCCCAGGGCCTTGATGGACTCCTACTGTTTTCCTATGTTTTTTTTTTTTTTTAATTTGTCATGGATTCAAAAGGCTGAATGCATATTTGGGGCGTAGCAATGGTGCATTTGGGCATCTTGGGATTCATAATTCTTACGCATGCAAACAAGTGCCTTGCAAGCAGCCAGTTTGAATTCCAATTTAGAGTGGACTGTGTAACGGGTCGGTATCTACGGTCATACTGAAGTAAACGTTAGAGTTTAATGCATGAAAGCCATAGCAATCAGATCTAGCAAAGATATTATTAAAGGAAAAGTTCACCCAAAAATGAATATTTGCTAAATGTTTTTTTGGGCTGGGCGATTTAATCATTGATTAAATGAATGCACATTTTGTCAGTAAAGCCAGTTCATTGATTAGCGGTAAATCTAGCTGCAGTTAATAAACAGAGCCGTAGATCACAATATCGTCTTCAGAATCAGAAGTGATTGATTTTCGATTGTGAATGTGAAATTGCGTAGCTCGTCAGTGATCTATGGCTCTGTGTATTAACTGCTACGCATTTTAAAAACATCTGATTGGGATTTGCCGCTAGTCAAAGAACCGGCTTTACTGACGAAATACGCATGAATTAATCGATAATTAAATCGCCCAGCCCTAACGTTTATTCACCTTCAGGGTGCCCAGGGTGTAGACGAGTTTGTTTCTTGATCTGAATAGATTTGTAGAAATTCCTCTGCAGTGAATGGGTGCCGCCTGAATGAGAGTCCAAAGAGATGAATAAAAATGCCAGTAAATCATCAACTAACATCTATTGAAGTACAAAGCTGCTTGTTTTTTTTTGTTGTTTTTTTCTAAGTCCATTGTTACAGTGTTTTTAACTTTAAACCATTCATCTATCTATAAGATTGCTTTCTCCTGTAAAGTCATCTCAATCAGTAAAGAAATATTTCATTTTTGTTTTTGGGTCAACTATTAAAGGTATATGTTTATTGATTTTTATTAAAACCAGCCAGATGTTCTTTTATAAAGCTTTAGAATGGAGATGTATACAATAAGATAGTCAAAAATGTACTCATGTCAAACTCTCAAATGCATGTATATTGTACATGTAGCACAGGGGAATGTTCACAGTATCGTACGTTATTTATTTTTTTCTTCTGATTTACTTCTGAGCAGGTTTGTTTTGTAAAGTTCTTGCAGTGCCCCTTAATTCTCATTTGTATGGTTGTAGGTATATTGAGATCTTTAAGAGCAGCCGAGCTGAAGTGAGGACACATTATGAACCCCCACGTAAAGGCATGGGCATGCAGAGACCTGGGCCTTACGACCGACCCAGCGGAGGAGGCCGGGGCTACAATGGCATGAGTCGTGGGGGATCCTTTGATCGGATGCGACGTGGTGGTGAGACCAGCTTCTTTATGCACATTTTTGCACTTTAGCCATCCTGCATGTGCAAAAGGAAGGTTTTTTTTTTTTTTACATGTTACTTGTGTTTTTATTTAAATAGGAGTGTCAGATGGACGTTATGGTGATGGTGGTAATTTTCAGAGTACCACAGGTCATTGTGTTCATATGAGGGGACTGCCTTACCGGGCAACAGAACCGGACATCTACAATGTGAGTTGGGGGTGTTTGATATACATGAATATGTGAAAGTTGTAGTCATTTTGAAAAACATTACATTTGGAAATCAAAAGCATATGTTTGAATGAAGTTAAACCATTTGTGTTCAGTTTTTCTCTCCTCTGAACCCGGTGCGTGTGCACATTGAGATTGGTCCAGATGGCCGAGTAACTGGTGAGGCTGATGTGGAATTTGCGACACATGAAGATGCAGTGGCTGCAATGTCAAAGGACAAAGCAAATATGCGTAAGTCCAGAGTAGCCTAATTAGAAGGAATTGGTTTTCTGTTATTGATATATTTCACAGATTTGAAAACACTTTTTTAAATTTTTTTGTCTTTTCAGAACACCGCTATGTTGAGTTGTTCTTAAACTCAACAGCAGGTGGCAGTAATGGGGGCTATGGAGGGCAGATGATGGGGGGAATGGGTAAGTCAAAAGTATAAATATTATCACTGTATATAAAGTTGATATATAAACTTTCTGGAGGTTTATGTATTTGGTGCTTTTTATAAATGAAAATGGTGTTTGTATTCCAATACAAGTATATATTGAAAATATTTAATGTTTATTTATCTATATTCATAATGTTATTATATATATATACATACATACATACATACATACATACACATGCATGTGTTTTTTTTTTTAGATTTAAGTATTTACATTACACACTACATATACACAGTATACACACTATGTGAACACAACTTTTATTTTGGATAAGATAAATCACATTTGTTTAACAGCACAATTTTTTTAATTTATATAATTTTTATA
The DNA here is from genome assembly GCA_032357475.1 of Enteromius thamalakanensis. Taxonomy (NCBI): domain Eukaryota; kingdom Metazoa; phylum Chordata; class Actinopteri; order Cypriniformes; family Cyprinidae; genus Enteromius; species Enteromius thamalakanensis. The sequence continues at coordinate 9,200,922 of JAUCMT010000051.1, forward strand.
TTTGCAAAAAGTGTGTAACTGTGCAAAAATGTTCAAAAAGATGTTTTAGATGTTGTTTTTTCAATTAATAAATTCAACTGCTGTTGGGTTGTTTAGATTAAATAAGAAAATACAGCTAGGTTTCACAATAAACCACAACAAAAACAATGTAAGAAAATTAATAAAAACAAGTTATCCATCTAAATAAATCCCATGTTTTTTTCTGTCTCTTAGGAAACCAGTCATCTTATGGACATGGAGGGCAGCAGATGGGTGGAGGGTACACTGGAGGATACAGTAACCAGTCCAGCATGGGAGGCTACAATGACTACAGTGCGTTTTAACTTTGTTCACTTTCTTAGTGTATATTTTTGATGAATTTAGTGTATATTTAGTGTATGGATTTTTCCTCACATTTATTTCTGTACTTCTACAGATAGCCAGGGTGGAATGAACAACAGTTATTATGGTGGCAGCCGTGGATCAGTCGGCATGAATGGCATGGGAGGGGGCTGGGGCATGTAGATGCTCCTGAAGGAATTTGAGTGTTTGGGTCGTCTCGATTTTGCTGAGGCCTTTTGGTTTTTGTTCTTTGTGACAATGGCTATGGGAAGAATCAGATTCACTCCTTGCCCACCTGTACTCCAAACCTCAGCATTGGAATCGGTATTATATTTCCTGCAATTCCTGAGGTGAAGGGTCAGCCGTGGAGCCCAAGTCATGGCGATTTGTCTTCTACCCCACTAGTCATGCTTGTAAATATCCTCCAGATATATCATTCAGAGACTGTAGAACACTGGCCTCGCATGGCACGAGGTGCTGCATCTCCACTTTTTATAATGCTGAAAGAACTTTTGTTGAAATTGATTTTTAAAAATAAACTGGAATATGTTTTTGTTTTCTTGTCCGGCTGCTTCACAAGATGCATATTTTAATTTACATTATTGTAGATGTTACAATCCCCTCTGATGATTTGTCTTTGAGTTCTCATGGCTAATAAACACAAATGTTTCGTCTCTGGTTTACGCACATTTTGTCTTTGTTTGATTACAGAAATCATTTAGGCAAAACAAAGGTCAAACAACAAACTACATCTAGCTTAAAAATGGCTTTCTTTTTGCTAGTTTTTCTCATGTTTATGAAAAGGATTTGAGTTTGTCTACATGTTGTAAAATAATATTAAGCACAAGGTGGTGCCAGTGATCCAACTGCGTATAATCTGACTATAAATGAAATGTGTGTCCTGAAATAATACATTAAAATGCATGTACTTAAAAGTAATTAACGTTTTAACTTAGGTACAAACTTATGTCTGTTCGGTATCCTCCCAAATCCATACAGAAGTTGGACAAAATGCTACAATTACAAAACCTTTAGAGCATCTTGACTAAATCTCTGCTGTATATTGGTTCACTGCTGAAAAGATAAGCTCATAAAGTTCAGCAGGTCCAAACTTGTAGATATTTACTAAACCAGCTATGAGTTGCTCACACCAGTTTTAACTTTAATCTGTTTTTGAAACACAGTAGTTGGTCAACAAGTTTAGACCTAGAAACTAGTTACCATACAAAATTGGATTTATTATTATTACCTAGACAGTAATATCCCGTGACACAACTCTCCCCTCAAATTATTGACATGTCAAATTATGCCAAAATATTACAATATATCAATTTAACGTTACGGAATGATTGAGGTGTGGCCAATGTTTCATGAACGTGGAAGTGCGTGCTATATAAGTGCACCGGCGCGCGCTCTCCGCCTGAGACTTTTGACACAGTCCCCAGCACGCGCATTGCGTCCAGATCGCGGACGGTGCTGGAGGCATAAACTTCGTATCCTGTAAAATCTCGGATTATACTACAAGGAATATGAAGACGTTACGAACTGCGATCTTTCTCGTCCATTGTCTCGGTAAGTGTGTTAAACACTGGCGTCTAAATAAAATGTACTGCTATAACTTGCATTGGACCTGCCCTGTAAGTGGCGGAAATTTATACACGAGGTTCTTTCGAGCTACCTTTTTTAATTTAAATAAAGTTACGTAGTTAGTTTATGTTAGTTGCTTTTTTAACCAGTTTTGAGTGATTACGTATTTTATTCACAGTTTATTTGAACATTTTACACTACGCTTATCTATAAACAGCACGAGCTTTCAGTTCATAGTTATTTTCTTTCTTTACGTATTGACAGTATGCAAAATAGACATATTAAATGTTTTCTATATATCTGTAAAGTGTCTCGTTCTGTTCCAGTGTTACTCAAGGTGTGCAGTGGCGCCTCTGTGGACAGGTATGAGAGTGCCAAACCCAAAACAACAGTGGGCAATCTCTTTCACACCCTAGGGATAACAAACACAACAGGGCACCAGCTGGACAGAGAACCGGATGTGTATGAAGATGAAGATTATGATGAAGATTATGATCTATCTGTGGATTATGACTCAAATGAGCCAAGAGGTAGAGGTTAATTTCTGTGAATGCAATTTGAATAAGCGCACATTTTACACAGTTACTCCAGAAATATAATATTTTAATCAAATTATTGCACATTTTGAAATCACACTATGGAATGACTACTTGCATCAAACCACTTTTTATATCATTAAAAATACTCAAATAAAGTGTTGTATACTTTGACAGGAAATGCTAGCGAGCATGTGAATATATGAACTGAGACTATTGTACGATGTTAGACCATCACAGACTGACATCACCGCTCTTTCTTGCTCAACAGTGGCATATTCCACCAAAGCCAAACATCCGTCGGCTATTCTCACTACGGAGAAGAAGACAAAAAAGGGAAAAAGGAAGGGCAAAGGAAAAGGCAAGAGAAGAAAGAAGAACCCCTGCCTGGAGGAATACAAAGATTTCTGCATTCATGGAGTGTGTCAGCATCTGAAGGAGTTGAACTCTCATTCTTGTGTGTGAGTTTCATCTCGTTTTTTTCTAGGCGTAACCATTTATTTTATGAATCTTTGTATCAAATGCGACAAGTGAGAAAAAACCAAGCAGTTGATCATATAAAGGCCCCCAATATTAGGAATATTACAATATACAGCTTGAATAGTACAGCACAAAATTTTATTATCACAAAGAAGTAAAGCAATATTATTAAAGTTGAATCTAAATTAATTCATTTCGATATGATTCTCCTGTCGTGCACTAATTTGAATCTTTTGGCTGGTGTTTCTTCCAGATGTACAACAGGATACTCAGGAGAGAGATGCCATATATTCACGTTACCGGTTAGTAAAGAGAAACAGCGTTACAGCCGGACCACAGCTCTGGCGGTAATAGCGGTGGTCCTGTCCCTCATGTGTCTCGCAATCATCGCTATTCTGCTGGCACTAAGGTAGGTTACCATGAATCAGCATTATATTGTTCTTCATTAAACCATTTACAAAATTCCTTAGATATTCAGCATGTTTTTCTTACAGGTACCACAAAAAAGATGACGCTGATGTAGAAAGTGAAGAAAAGGTCAAACTCGAGGCAACGTCGGTGCAGAAGTGATAAGGGAGGAAAGGTAAATAGTTCTCAATGAATGACCAGGTTTTGTTTGTCAAGTTTAAGTATTAAAATGAATGTAATATTATATTTATTATTGTTTTACTGAAAGAAGAAACCCTAAAGGACATGTGACCCATGGATAAATGGCATTGAGGATTGAGGAGTAAGCAGGTGCACAATTCTAGATCATTACTTTGCAGAAATCCTCACCCCCCCATTAAAGCGATCCTACAGCCCTGGAGTCTTGCAGTCATGGCGGCTGTCTATACTGGCATTAGGGATGTTTTGAACGCTGTTTCCATGTGCAGTACAATGTCCTTTTCAACCTATTCTCTTTGAGGAGAGCACACAGAGAGGACTGAACCGGATGAATGTCAGGCAACTTTAATCAAGTTGCTTTTTTATTCGTTGCTTATTTATTTTTTCTAAAAAGGGTGTTTCTGGTTTCTACATCTATAGTACTGTCGGAAACCCTGCAAAGCACTTGTAATTATTTATTTATAATGTATTGGTTATTTATTTTGATATGTAACAAATTTGTGTACTGAATGCACTGTAAGTTTTGTATATGTGTTTTTATTGTATATGTAGATATTTATTATTGATAGATAAAATCACATAATGTTCTAATAGGACTGAAGTTGCATGAAAGACTTTGCAATCACATACGGAAGACCCTTCAGTAAAGGTATGATAATATTTTAGCCAAACTGTGAAATGAACAGATTTGCGGAGCTCTAAAAATGCAATCGATTAAAAACACATGTACTGTGGAGGAACGTCAGACGCAGGGCTTTGTAGGTCTACTGAGAAAGTGTAGCTTAAATTAAGTGAATTAAAATGGAATACGTTTATCAAAGTATTTTAAGTGCTACTGTATGTGTAGAAATAGCATGATTTCATTTACTAATTGTAAGCAATGATAACCAAATATTTTCAACTGTTGTTTTACTTTAATAAACAATTATGTAATAAACATTTTGACTTCTGTGATCTTGTTTTCGTTGCTTATATTAATAAGAAAGATACAAGTCAGGTAGAATATTTTTCACTTTTTTTTCTAGATTGAAGTCGAGATATGTTGGAAGGTTTAAACTTTTGAGAGGTCACTAGGGGTAAGTATGGCTATAAAAATGGTATGTTGTGATGTCTCGTATACATTTGTATACATGTTGATAATTGCAAAACTATTCTTAAGCAATGCCTCATTGAGGTGAAAAATTCCAGATGTAACTTAGTGCGAAATTGACTAAAAATATAAAGGGCAGCACAAATCATATGCTTTTAAAACATTTGTGGCATTGCCACAATAACAGCAATCCATATTTACACTTACACTAGCATAACCGTAAAAACCTTAAGTTTTACACACAGTTTAATAGCCGGCCTTGTCACTTGTATGCTGTGCGATACCTTGAGACCGAGTCTGTGTCTATAAACTTACCGTGCTGCCTATGTAGAGAGAATCTTTGAGAACCAGCTGTGTATTCGAAACCGAAAATGCTGTCTAGTCAGGGTGCTCACTAGGGTTTGCGACAAGCTCGCGCATGCGCAGTGACTCTTTCTACTCTGACTGTCATGGCGGCTCCCGTAGACCTCGAGTTAAAGAAGGTAAAAAGGGGTTTACAGATTTATTCAAAGACGCTGAACGGGTTTATCGCTTCGCCATTATATATTTATCAAGTAAAGGGCGTTTTAAACTCAGCTAGATTAGAATTATGGTATAAAACGCTAAAAGCAAAGTAATTTAACGACATGCAACCTCGGTGCATTAGAAACCTAAATAAAAATCAAAAATCAAAATATCACAGACAATATACTTTTACTACTGCAAAGACTTCTTACTACTGTTACATGTAATAAATAATATGTCTACATACATTAAATAGCTTACAAAATACGCATATGTGCATAATTGTTTGTTTGACGTTAACTCTGTTGCTGGTTATTCGTAATTTTTGATGCAATCTATGGTTACCACAATAAATTGCAAAAAAAAAAAAAAAAAAAGAAAGACTGGTATAAAGTTTCTGCCATTGCTGCATTTTTGTCCGTATAATTTATGAGCAGAAAAACTGAGTTAAAACCAGCCTTGGCTGGTCTTCGCTGTTTTAGGCTGGATCTAGTTGGTTTCAGCCGGTCTTCCAGTATTGCTAGGCTGGTCAGGCTGGTTTTAGCTGATCACCCCAGCTCGTCTGCCAGCCTGGCTAGCTTCTAAGTGGCCAAAACCCCCCTAAAACCAGCCTAATGACCATCTTTAAGCAACTAGCTGAGGCTGTTTTATCAGCAGAGTAATTCCCTTTCTCTGGTTTATATCTCAGGCTTTCTCTTTAAAAACTTTCTCTTTCATATCCAATACGAACAAGTGTTTAAAGGCACGAGAAATGTTGATGATATTTCTTTTAAAATCTCATTTAACTCAAACCTCTGTATTCCACAGGCCTTTGCAGAGCTGCAGGCGAAAATGATTGACACCCAGCAAAAGGTGAAGCTGGCTGACCTGCAGATCGAACAGCTGAGCCGCATGAAGAAGCACTCCAACCTCACGCACGCAGAGATCACGTCACTACCTAACAGCACCCGCATGTTTGAGGGAGCGGGACGCATGTGTGTACAATTGTTTTGGGTGTAAAGTCTGCTCTGAATGAGAATTTTCTACTCTGTTATTTGGTTTGACCTTCTTCTCACTTTTTTCCAGGTTCGTTTTACAGTCAAAAGATGAGATTGCAAATCAGCTTTTGGAAAAGCAGAAGACAGCGGATGAGAAGATCAAGGAGCTTGAGGTAAGTTAGGAGCCTAAAAAATGTCCGTTACACACTGTCATACACCTCAGTGCTGTTAATTCTGATTACATGTTTACATCTGGTATTAACATCCATCTGCGCCAGCATCAGCGCGCACTGATCTACACGCGAAGAAACGGGAGCCGCGAGCTCATTTCAACAACTCTTTTGTTTTGTTACAATAAAGAAAGGCACAGACATGAACCATGTCTCAAAAACAGAAAGCCAGCCAACGTAAACAAGTGCTAATTTCCAATGCATAAATACTGCGATAGCCCATGCACAGCACAGTGATTGGATTAAACGAGTCCTTTGCCATGTATAATGTTACACTGCTCATTAATAATGCATTAATAGTGCAGTCAAGCCGATGACGTAGATAGGTACTATACAAGCCACGCAGCGAATGAGCGTAAAAAAAAACCCTGCATCTACGTCATGGGCTCAAACTAGGGATGCTCATTTCGGTTATTTCTCATAACCGACAACCGACGCTCATTAACCGATTATTAACCGGTTAACTGACAACATTATTTTAAATGAGAATTGAATTCAAAGGATAGCGCCTGTGAC
>JAUCMT010000051.1:9219895-9234320 GCA_032357475.1 Enteromius thamalakanensis
CGTTTAACTGATTGTGTTAACCGGTTAAACTTCTAATCGGTCGGTTAACGGTTAAACGGTTAAAATGAGCATCCCTACTTAGGAGTTTTGCTTGTCTCTGTGTCTCGGTCTGATGACGGCTCACTCAGAGTGGGTCTGAGGTAAGACACCTGTTCTGTCTGTGTGACACGCTGCTGTCAATCAACTATTGTAGGAGTGGCCTCTGTCTGAGTTTTTACATGTGAGTTCCAGCTATTAGGAATCTACTGCATTGGGAATTTGAAGATGAAAGATACTGCATTGCGTTAAGTGGGTCATGCAGAATCAGAACCCAGAAGTTAGCTGCTAGTTGTGATTTTCGTACTTTCACTTTAAAGTTATATGGATATCACTTGGTTTTTGAGAATCGAGCTAGTCCTGTGTCACTGAGGGGGGATGGAGGAAGGGTGGGGTTCCCAGACAGCAGTGAGCTAATGTGCTGTAATGCTTGGTTACAGATGTAAACACATGCCTATACTTTAATCATTACAGAGAGGTCAGCCCACAAGCCACAAGTTTTAACCTACAACCACACAGAAGGACAATCCAGCACACTTTTGGTTCTTTTGTGATGTCTCAAAGACCTTGAAATTGTGATGTAAGATATAATAATCCAAGAAAAAGACTAAAGAATAAGGAATAATAAATCGGTTCGTAATGTGACATGTTTGTATTGTTGTATGCCAAAATGGCCTTTTTTTATTTATTTATTTATTTATTTTTTGTATTTATCATGTGTATGAGATGGTGCCACATCGCCTGGGGCAAAGGTTTTCTGACTCTGTGTGTGTCGGTGCAGGTAGAGGCCTGTAACTATACAGTATCTCGGCCACTAACCAGGTGTTAGTGATTAAACTTCCTGGCACGTGTTGCGTAATAATCCATTTACACTTTTTCTAGCGTGCAAAAATTGCTTTTACAAATGAAATTACCTTATTGAATTTTTTTTTTTTTTTTTCGTATTTAGAAGCTCAGAAACCTTTAAACTGCCCTCCACCCGAGCAAACAAACTTTAATGTTAAGACTGTCTTTGAATATGCAGCAAAAAAGATCATCCTGTTATCTTATCACAAAGAATTTTAACAGCTGTCACGCAGTTTGGGGAGTAAAAGGGTGTGATCAGACAGAAAAAGCCTTCTGATGTTTCCGAACTTGAAGTCATAAGTGACCTGTTTTTGTCTTGTCTTTTTGTTTTCTCCACAGCAAAAGAAGACGTACCTGGAGCGCAGCGTTAAAGATGCAGAGGACAACATCAGAGAGATGCTGATGTCCAGAAGGGCCCAGTAAAACACACTTGCAACCCATCCTCACGAAAAAAAAAAAAAACCTTCTTCATCACCTTTGTACACCGTGCCCTTAGTTTGAACATGCTTTTGCGTGTATTGGAGAGTACGCATGAGCGCTGAGCTAGTGGGAGTCATTTGTCAGCTGAACACAGGAAGTTTATTTAGGTTAATAGTTAAAAATGAATGTACTGTTGACCATCTGTCTAATACTGATGAGTATTCTGTAAGTTATTGTTTTGCTCTGTTCTTTTTCTATGGTTTTGTAATGACACAAAACTTTTTTTTATGTAAGCAGGTGTTAACATGGTAATAAAGGTGACTGTTAAAAGATGAATCTGTGTGTATGTGTGTCATAGAGGCTGTAGACGATAATTTAGATATGATCTGAATGATTTGGTGTGTTTTGGGGATTGCTGTGTTTGTGCCTGTACGTCACCGGTTTCCTGTCAGTCTGGGACATCCTTTCCCCCCTCCTCGTCTCGTCTCAGTGTCTCCTTTCTTCTGATCCTAGGCTGGTCTCTGAGTGAAATTTGTTCATAAGCCTGTGCAAATTAGTTTTTTTTTTTCGGGCAACAGTTTCCTTAAAACTGGAAAGAAGAATTTCCCCACAGACTTCTACTTAAATCTCCTCCATTCGTGATGCAGATGTTTGTTTGTTTGTTTGATATCATACTTCCTGAGAAGATGATGAATTTCATAAAAAAGGAATGGAGAATATTTCTACATGTGAAGGTTGTAATTGATAAGGTCACTGTTACGCCACCCAATGAGGTTTTGGATCAGGGTTTGGGCCCAATGTTTACAATTCGCTCTTTTGTTCTGATCATTCAGTCACAGTATTCTGCTTAAAAATATGTAAATATTAAGTGTTTATATCATGTATATTATGTGCAGCTTAAAGGTTTTCAGTCAGACAACAGCAGTAGTTTCTTTTTATTAGTGCAATTTTAATTGTTATTCATAAACAATTGTAATTTCTATTAATGTTTTTTATGATCTTTTTATATTTTCAGCTGGGAGTTCATACTTCCGTTAAAGAAAGAGGTTAATACCTTTTGTTTTCTCATAGTTTTATTTACTACTAAACCTTCAAACTTATTTAAAGGTTTAGATTTAATATTCTTTGCATCTTCTTTCATCTGAGTTTTAATCCACGTTTGAAATCGAATGTAAACCTTAACTTTGAAATCAAACCATGTGTGAAGGACTGCGTGGGGCTATTGCTTGTAGATATTTAATCCTTAAAATTATTGATATTTTGGTTCAAAACCCTTTGCTGTTTTTCTAAAACCGAAAAACAAAAAGCCAAGAATAGAAGGGCTACCGGAAAAAAACAACGTCCAAGAGAGGAACTTAACTGTATGGGACAAATTTGTCCTGAGTTACGTCTTTCAAGTATTTATATTTTATCTAAACAAAAACTTCTCACGAAATGAGGAATATTTTAAGGCAGTTACAGTAAAAAAGTAATTGTAAAAGAGCAAAATCACAGTAATGTTGTTGTTTTAACATCATTCCTATGGACACATGATTCAGAATTACAGCTAGACAGTACTGTGTGTTACTACAGGAATATCAGTTATTTTACGTACAATAATGCTGTGGTAAAGAGTCCCAAAAAACAACGCAATACTACATAATTACCACGCAATTTTTGTGTTGATTTTTCTGATGTTTTACAGGTCATTTTTGTAAGGGCTTGTAGGCTATTTAATACTTAAAATCATTGATATTTTGTACACAACACTTCGTAGTTTTACTAAAACCGGTACGTATGTAATACGTTTTTGGTTTTTCACCAGTACTATAATTTTTTATCACATTACGTTAGTTATGTGCAGTACTCGACTAAGCATATGGTGGTTAAGTATGTTTGAAGCTGAGATGCTGGTCCTTAGCCAACACTTGACCAGCATAAACCAGCATCCCAGCTTCGAAACATAGCCTGGCTAACCGGCATGTTTTTTTTAGCAGTGTCACACTATTTTGAGTTCTAAAGCAACCAGTTTCTTAAAGAAGTTGCTCAGAAAAAATATATCCCAATATATCTATATATATAAAATCTCAAAAAATATTAAATTCCATTTTCCTTGACTGGCAAAAAAAATTTACAGACACATCAACATCAGCAACTCCATGTTGACGGAGATGAAGTCATTGATTCAGTAGATGTTGTGTGGCGCCATCTACTGGCCGCAGGCGTGAAGGAAAGCTCCACGGATCTGTCACGTCTAGGTGTGAACCATGTGAAATCACGTGCTCATTATTACAATGTGGGTGCGTCCAAGAGCTCAGTGGAAAGTTTGCACAGGTTTGTACTGCTAGCTATTAGCTATGGATCTACCAAGGTCCATCTACCGTACACACCGGGCACTACAGGAGGGGTTATCTTGTCTAATTCTGATGGTGAATACAGTTCATGTTAAGTTTCACTAGACCACACACTTTCTAAGAAGAAGATGAATACTTTAAAGCTTTAAGATAAGGGTCTATTAGATAACAAGTCTTTGCCCTGAAGAATAACCCTGCGTGTTCTGTTTTTTAAGGGCCCTGTGGGTTCACATCCAAAGGAGACGTCCCATTGCTTCATGAACACAGTTCCTGTTGTGTTCACACTGTCAGCCTTTTGATGAGCACAGGCAGGGGGAGTAAAGTCCAGGACCAAGGGCAGATTATTAACCTGTCTAATCTGGTCCACTTCTCTCTCTCGCTCTCCCATAAAACCAGCGCTCTGCGTCCAGCCGGGGCTCGGGTCTCACGTGGCCTCTGGGAGACAGCAGCACAGAGCCCCGCACATCCTTCTAGGGCCAATGAATCAGTCAGAAACTGCAGAGGAGCTTAAGGTAAAATATCTATAAAGTGTATTAATTGTTTCAAATGGAAACAATGATTTGGGTCACACTGCAGATGTTTATCTCAGAGAGTAAGGATTTGTGATGACATCTGTAGGAAAACTCAGCTGTTTTTTTTTATTGAGAGATTTCACCGTGTCTCTCTTTGAGAAAAATGTCTAGATATTGTTTTTTTTTAGTGTTTACAAAGTTGAACCATGCATCAAACTAATGGATTTGCACAAATGTTCAGATATGAGGTGCAAAGTGTTAGATTTATTTAGAATTGTTAGAACAGTACACAATATACACCAAGAAGTTATGAGTAGGTAAATATATTTTTCTTTACACTCATTAGGACATAAATGCTTGCTATGTAATTTTGAGTTAGTCAGTGATACTCATTATTTAATATACAATGTTATATGTGTGTGTGTGTGTGTGTTTAAATTTACCAAAAATACTCAATTGGGAAACACTATTTAAAAAAAAAAAAAAAAAAAAAAAAAAAAAAACGTAACTGTTTCCATCACTTTAAGGTTTGCTACACATTTAATGTCAACGTTTGCTGTCTTTTGCAGTTTGGTACATTATCAAAAGTTAAATATGAAGTCAATTATTAATGCTAAATTACACAGCAACCTTTGAACTTGGCTTTCTTTGAAAACTGAAATGATGTCACTTTTTCTTTATCTTGTCAAAAATTTTCCATATAACACATTTTTTTCAGTTATTTAATTGGGAATGTGTGGTTTGATGAAAGTAATACAATATTTAGCCAAAATAAATTACCCAAGACAAATGATTTTAATACAAGGTCATGTTCATATATAATGTATATCACAGATTTTGTATGTATGCGTATATACATACATCCAACATACAAAATCTTTAGTACTGACCTGATTAAGATATTTCACATAAAAGATGTTTACATATAATTCTCAAGATACATTAATAGCTTAATTTAAGTTCAAACGCTCACTGATGCTCCAGAAGGAAACACAATGCATTAAAAAATTTAAAGATCAAGGTAAATGAAACTTACTTTGTCTTATGGGAAACATGTAAGTATATAATGTAGCCTCTGAAGGGCAATACTAAATACTACTTAGTTTCAGCTGTTTCTGCAATGCATTCCAGGTTGAAGGGGCATTGTAACGGAAGGCAATTTTACCAAATTCAGATTTTACAGCAGGTGTAGTAAAAAGAATACTATTTTTTGACCTGAGATTGTACTTGTTTTCTGTAAAAGAGAATATTGATAAATAAGAAGGCAGCAATCCTATCACAGCCTTATAAACAAAAATAAGCCAGTGACGCTGTCTACGAATTGAAAGAGGCGGCCAACCTGATAAACTGTATAAGTTACAATGATGTGTGGAATACTCAGCCTTTGTGACAAAACGAAGGGCAGAATGGTAAACTGAATCCAGTGAACGTAAAACAGACTTTGATGCATGCATGTAAAGAATATCCCCGTAATCTAAAACAGACAAAAAGGTAGCAGTCACAAGTTCCTTTCTTATTTTTAAATTAAAACAAGCCTTATTTCTGTAATAAAAATGTAACTTAACTCTCAACTTTTTTACCAAATTATCTACATGTGGTTTAAAAGAGAGCTTATCATCTAATAAAAAACCCAAATATTTATAATACGGCACTCTTTCAATTCACTGGGCAGAAATAGCCCGGTGATAAATGTGATGTGTGGGTAAAATAAGAAAAATCGTTGTTCTGTTCAGAAGTTTACACTCCAGGCTCATCGTGTTTCCTTCTGGAGCATCAGTGTGTGTTTTAACCTTTTTTTATCATTGCATACGACTCCCTCAGATGGCCTCAGTGTGAAAATATGGATCTAATATAGTGATTTTTGGAAAGGATTCAAATACACAAAATGTGAAATATCTTTTTATCGTCTAAATAAAAAATAGGATATGTATGTAAACTTTTGACCGCACACACACACACACACACACATATATACACTAGCATAGTATGTCCTGACCATCCCTTTGGTAACCTTATGAAGCTATATTAAAGCTGTTGTCAGTAACCATTGAGACATTTGTAATAGCACCTGCATAATGTGTTTATAATCATTACTTCTGCTGTATATATAATCAAACTTATACTGTTTGGTTGCTTAATGGTGTATTGTGATGTTCATGGTTTGATCCACGTTATCTCTTCAAACTAGTTTAACACTTTATTGAGCACTTAACTTGTCACGCGTATCAAGGGAATGTCTACCCTGCAGAAACACTGGGCCAAACTAGTACAGGTCAAGTTGACTCCGGGCTATTTCTGCCCAACATGACAGTTTCAATCCTTCTGAGCAGTGGATCATTTTCTTTAAAAAATAGGATTCCATATGAAAATCTTGATGTTTGTTTTAGTTTGGCAGCTCATTTTTAATATCCTTGACTTGTGTTCACTATGGAGAGTCTACTTGCTGTCTTTTGCAGTTAGATACATTATCTGTTGTTAAATATTAAGTATATTATAAATACTAAATGAGAAAGTAACGTGGCAACCTTTGAACTTGGCTTCTAAGAAAAATCACATGATGCAAGTTTTAAAATGTGCATATATATATATGTTTATTTATTTACTGTATGTATTAAAATACATGATTTAGCTGACTTTATAAACAGACATGCACACAAATAATTTGTCATGCACAAATCACATGTGTGTTAATTCTCCGTTATTGTTTTATATGTTGTCCATAAGCTCCCACCTTCAGACGGAGTCGTGGCGGCAGATGGTATAGAAGTACAGGAGATGCCTGCTGACATCGCCAAGACGTCTGATGGGAGTCAGAATCAGCCTGCAGGATTTGATATGATCTACAGAATCGAGGATGTCCCGCCTTGGTATCTGTGTGTGTTGCTGGGACTGCAGGTACTCTTCTGTTCTCATACTCTCTGCAAGTCTCACTCTCCCAGCATCCACTTCTCTTCTAAATGTCTATCTGTATGGTCTGGCCTCTGGATCTCCAGCACTATCTTACATGCTTCAGTGGAACTATTGCTGTACCATTCCTATTGGCTGAATCCATGTGTGTGGGGCAGGACCAGTACACCGTCAGCCAGTTAGTGGGCACCATCTTCACCTGTGTGGGGATCACTACGCTCATACAGACTACGTTTGGTGTCAGGTGAGTTATTTAATGTGTGCTTTTGGTTTGGAAGTATGTCAGAAGTGCTCACAATGTATATATTTTTCTATGCCATATTCAGGTTGCCTTTGTTTCAGGCAAGTGCTTTTGCCTTTCTCATCCCTGCTCAGGCAATTCTGAGGCTGGACAAATGGAAATGCCCTCCTGAAGGTGCAAACACTGCTACACAGATTTCAGATTTATTCCATCTTCCATGAACCAAAAACTGTTTTTTTTTTTTTTCTTTTTCTTTTTGTGTTTTGTCTGGTACAGGTACTTCTACTACAACAAATTTTTGACTTACAGATAAAATTCACTTAAAAATTAAAATTCCTTCATCATTTACCCACTGAAACATATCTCACTCATCTAAACCTAAAAAATGTATTTCATAGAATGTTAGTAACTACACAAATGACTTCCAGTTAGTTTTTTCACTTCCTGTTATGGAAGTCAGTTGTTACCGTAAACTCTTTAATAACAGAATTTTCATTTTGGGGTGAACTATACCTTTAAAATTTGGAAAGTTCTAGTTTTTTAGGTAAAATTAACATTGTTACTCAGCAGATGATAATATTTTAACTTAGGATGTTTCTTTAAAAAGAATAAGAAAGACCCAAAATGTTTATATTTTAATATGCCATCCTAAAAATAAACAAACAAACAAAAAGCATGAGATGCTAAAAAGAGTGAAATGGCTTTATTGATCTTCATGATGCACATGACAGTAAAAACATTCTTAATGTTTCTGAAGATCTCTATGAAATAAGTATTGTTCTTTCAATTCATCAAATAATTAATAATGAATAGTTATACAAAATCATTCAGCGTATCAGTTTATGTGACCCTGGACCACAGAACCAGTCATAAATAGCACATGTATATTTGTAGCTATATATATTATTTTATTTTTTGGCAAAATTATTAAGTAGTAAGTAAGGATCATGTTCCTTTAAGATGTTTTGTAAATTTCCTATTGTAAATATAGCTAAATTTAAGTTTTTATTATTAATATGCATTGTTAGGGACTTCATTTGAACAACTTTAATGGCGATTTTCTCAATATTTAAATTTCTTTACCCCCTCATATTCCAGATTTTCAAAATAGTTGCATCTCGGCCAAATATTGTTTCATCCTCTCTAACCATACATCAATCAAAAGCTTGTTTATTCAGCTTTTGTAGACAAATTGACCCTTATGAATGGATTTCTTGTCCAGTGTCACACATTCAAATGTTTTTAAAGAATGTAACAGTTTTTAATTTAACACAGTGTTTTAAAAAAAAGTACAGCACTCTCCTTGAAAAGCAACAAGAATCACATTTAGATAAAAACTGTTACATAGTTTTGCATTTGTCCGAATTATCCCTTTTCCTCGAAAGCATTGTCTAGTGAGAATGTTAACATTCCACATTGTGCAGGTCAGATCTGTGTCTAAGTTAATGCTTAACTTCGGTTTTTGGTTTCACAGAGGAGATTTACGGAGATTGGTCTCTTCCTCTCAACACTTCTCATATTTGGCATCCACGAATACGAGAGGTGCGTGACCAATATCCAAAGACCGAAACATTCATCAGTGCCTTCGTAAACCATCTGTTCTGATCTGTGTGTGTGTGTGTCAATTCCTTGTAGATTCAGGGCGCTATCATTACCTCCAGCATGATTGAGGTGGTCATAGGGTTTGCTGGAATCCCTGGGATCCTGCTTAATTCAATCGGACCCCTGACAGTCACTCCCACAGTGTCCCTTATCGGCTTGTCTGTCTTCCAGACGGCAGGAGACCGCGCAGGCAGCCAATGGGGCCTGTCTATGCTGTGAGTCCTTTACCTCTTTAAATCCGTTTCGTTTGAACACTACACTAACTGTGTTTGCTTTAATACATCTGCGTGTTTGGTCATTTCCAGGTGTGTCTTCCTCATTGTGCTGTTCGCTCAGTATCTCAGGAACTGGGCCTGCCCTTTCCCAAGCTACTCCAAACAAAAAGGCTGTCACATCACACATGTGCAGATATTCAAGATGTTCCCGGTACAAACTAACATTCAATCTCTTTGCGTTCAGAGAGCTAAGCAATAAACAGCATTTATTATTATTAATTAAACCTCCTGATAGGCTCTTGAACAAAGTTCACATTACCCCATGTGGCGCGTGTTATCAGTGCGTTTTCAGGTTGAAATGCTTACTTTCAAACAGACCTTTTGTCTTTAGTAATCGATTATCCTGATTCCAGTAGATAATTATGGCGATCATGCTGGTATGGCTGGTTTGCTACATTCTCACCCTGACGGATGTGCTGCCGAACGACCCGACTAAGTACGGCTACAAGGCTCGCACAGACGCCCGGGGCGATATTATGACCCAGGCGCCGTGGTTTCGTTTCCCCTATCCATGTAAGGCCCTTGGTTGGTTCCGCACGCCTAATATTGATCATAGCTTCTTTATCAGAAAATGTCACTTGGTGCTAATATCTAATCTAAGACTTTACTGTTTTTTCACTGTAAAATGATTAGAGGTTTGATTAGAGGGAAGGATATGGGTGAGTTAATAGCTGAACTCTTTCCAAATCAGATTTTGTGTGTGTCACAGGTCAGTGGGGTTTACCTACAGTGACGGTAGCAGGAGTGCTGGGAATGTTTAGTGCCACTCTGGCTGGTATTGTAGAGTCTATTGGAGACTATTATGCCTGCGCTCGTCTCTCTGGAGCTCCACCTCCTCCTGTTCACGCTATCAATAGGTAAGGACAATAAACAGTAGAAAACAACACAATTACTTTTTAAAGGTTTTCCTTTTTATACAAAATAATTAAATGCACCGTAAACGTATTTGTTAACGTTGTTGAGATTTGTTAACCTGTAAAGCCTGACATATATGTTCGGTTTTGTCGAAACTTTATAAAAGTTTAAGGGTTAGTTCACCCGAATATGCCAATTCTGTCATTAATTACTCCAACTTCAAAAACCTTTGTTAATCTTCGAAACACAAATGATATTTGTGAGGGAATCCGAGAGCCAGCTGACCCTCCATAGACAGGAATACAACTGAAATGATCTTATATCCACAAACGTACTATTTTGCAATGCTCGGAGAATACATTTTTTTTTAAATAGTTGAGTAAATGATGTCATTTTTGTTTTATTCACGTAAAAAAGTACTCTCCTAGCATTGCAAAATTAAAGTTGAGCCGCTGATGTCACATGGACTGTTTTGCCTGGATCTGGGATGGTTTCAGTTGTATTGCTGTCTATGAAGGGTCTGATGGGTCTCTGATTTCATCAAAAATATCTGACTTTGTGTTCCCGAAGATGAACGAAGGGTTTGGAATGACAGGGTGAGTAATTAATGACCGAATTTTTAATTTGTGGGTGAATTGTTTTTGTGTTCAAACAACATGGAGCTCACGAGGAGCAGGACAAAAACGGAGGAAAAATATGAAGTTTAGTGTGGTTGCTGCTATTTATTCTAATGTAAATCTATGAGCGGTATAAAATGCATATACATACTGTATCATATACATACTGGAATAATATCTTACAGAGCGATGAGAGATGATTAGAATGCATTAAATGCTTCATAATGTTTTTCTTGAAATTTTAGTAACAATGTAAATGTTATTCTTCTATTTACTTCATAAAACTCTGTTGAAAACCATAAAACAGACAACAGAAGGACTGAGGCATACTGTGTACAACAGTTTTATATATATGTATACACAATTTATAGGCCTTAGAAGTTATAATACTGTAAGCTTGAAAGGGTTACAACAGAGCCGTTATTGTGACATCACTCACACTAATGATTGCATCAACACATTTAAACATGACCCTCTGTGTTTGTATGCAAACTTATCCCAGATGAAGAAGTATATATACTATTTGTCCTAAACAACAAAGCAATTAACCCAAGTGAACAGTAGTCCTTTAAACACTGCTGCATTGCATTTCCTATTGAAGGATCTCAAAATAAGGAAAGAGAGCCTTGTGTGTACTGATTTATGTATAGAATGGTTTTAGTATTACTTTATTATCCGTTTTCTTTCCTAGGGGGATCTTTACAGAGGGGGTGTGCTGTATCATAGCAGGGCTGCTGGGCACAGGAAATGGATCGACCTCTTCCAGTCCTAACATAGGGGTGCTTGGCATCACTAAGGTGAGGTATCGGAAGCCTATAGGCTTTTTATAATACTAGTGTTTGTTAGAAAGCATTCAGTAAATGTAAATTTGTGACATCTAATAAGAGTCCCTCAGGTGCATACAGATACACTATTCATAAGTCTCCTCAGTTGCTTTGTTTCCAATGACACCATTCATTTTGTTAATCCGCTTTGTGTCAACTGTGCTTTCCCTGGTGTCTTGATTTCTCCTGCAGGTGGGAAGTAGGAGGGTGATACAGTATGGAGCAGGCATAATGCTGTTATTGGGAACTATTGGGAAGTTCACTGCTTTGTTTGCCTCCTTACCCGATCCTGTCCTCGGAGGGATGTTCTGCACTTTGTTTGGTAACAAGCTATTTTGGATCTATTGGCTTTTGCAGATGTTTTGTCCCAGCTTTGTCCACATGGTGTCAGTAAAGAGATCAGAAACTCGATCCACGTCAACAGAGTGCCTTGAATGAATTTAGTATTTCATACCTACAACATTTTTAATGCTTTTATTCATATAAGATATCAAAAGTGACAGATTCAGGGTTTAATGGACAAATGAAAATAGAAAAGATGATATCCTTTTATCATTTAACTTGCACTAAAATAACTAATACTAAATGAAATGAGTAAAAACTAAAAATGCTTAAAAACAATTTAAAAATAAAATGAATTAAACAAAATGAATCAAAGTATAATTTAAAAAATAAAAATGAAATCTAATTCAAAATATTAACAAAACCTAATGATGCTGAACTGAAAAGTTATTTATGCAAAAAAAAAAAAACATTGTTTCCACAAAAATACTGAGCAGCACAGAACGCAAGATAATAATAAGAAATTAATAATTAATTATGATTTCTGAGGGATCTTGTGGCATTGGCTGCTTTGCCATCCTTATAAATTATATAAATCATAAAAGAAAACGGTTATTTAAAATGACAATATTTCCCAGCATTAGTTTTCACTATATTTTTGAAGCCTTGGTGAGCTCAAGAGACTACTTTCAAAAATGTTTAAAAAAATCATTCCCAACCTAAACTTCAGAATTGTAGCATATATGTATTTTGTGTAGTTCAAATTTGTTTGTTTTGTTTTTAATTTATACACAGGTATGATTACAGCTGTTGGACTGTCAAACCTACAGAGTGTGGATCTGAACTCCTCCAGAAATCTTTTCGTTCTTGGTTTCTCCATGTTTTTCGGCCTCATGTTGCCTAATTACCTGGACGCTCATCCAGGCAGCATTAAAACAGGTTCATACGCCAGACAGTGTTTTCTAATGTATTTTGTTTTGCAGTAAGAATGTTGCAGCTGTCATCACCTATTACTGTGAATACACACGTTCTGACTGATTTTAACAGGTGTAGCAGAGCTGGACCAAATCATTACAGTGCTCCTGACAACAGAGATGTTTGTAGGGGGATTAATAGCATTTGTACTTGATAACACAATCCCAGGTATGTTACGTATACAATTATACAAATTCCATACCATGCCGAGTGCCCTTTTGCATTCATCATTTCTACATTTTGTGTGCAGGCACTAGAAAAGAGCGAGGTCTTATTGAATGGGCAGCTGAGAATTACTCAGGAGCAGGAGCAGTAAAAACAGATACATATGACTTTCCAATCGGGATGGGGCTGGTCCGAAAACTGGGTTGTCTGCGCTACCTGCCAATCTGTCCCACTTTCCGTGGTTTTAAACCATCCTGTTGCAAAAACGAGGAAGAGGAAGACGACATAAAAATAAAGGAATGTGTGATTGATGCTCCAGATGAAATGGTGTTCACTAAAATCTAGCCATATCTTTTTTATTTGACTTGGTTTAATATAATGTATGTCATTTGGGTGAAGCTGAACTTTCGACAGCTGAGCACCAATTTTGCTGTCAAGATTTTGGATTTGTTTATTCATTTTTACATCTAAAACAGATGCGCTATTAGAGAAAAGTTAGAAAACAAAGTTTCTATGTTCTTTTACCATCGAACCAAATGTAAAATTTGATTTGAATAGAAAGCATTAGGTGTTTTATTGAAATCACTTCAAAAGAAAATGAAGGTCAGGGTTTTATTTCAAATTTATTGCCTCTTGATTGTGTACAAAATATGCAAGTGCTTAACACTAAACAAAATGTGTTCAGAAATGTTTAGCTTCAAAAAAAAAAAAAAAAGGTGAAAAATTACATATTTAAAATATACAGAAATCATCATTTATGTACATATTATTGTAACTAACAATGTTTATAAATACTAAAAGTCTACTATGTATTCCATAAAAGCCATAGAACAAACGATCATGTGGATATTCAGTTTTGATGTGCTTAAGTTATTTTGTATTAAAATATAACTTTAATGTCTTCCTGTTTCGCTAAATTATGTTTGTCTCTGCACATTACAAAAAGGTTAGAAAAACATCATGAACTAACAACTACCATTTTTGCAGCATTTATTAACCTAGCTTCATTACATCTTAAATATTAACGCGTTGGGTATATGTAAAATTAATATTAACCAAGGTTAGTAAATGCTGTAAATGCACTGTTCATTGTCAGATTATGGTAACTAAAATGTTAATTAATTTTATCCCATTAACCTTATCGTAAAGAATTACCCTGTTTAATCTGCTTTATTGATTTTAAGGAAATATCTATGTACTTTCATCCATCCTCTCACTGTTTTCACATTTGACACCAGAACATTCGGTCAAGCGCCAATAGCATCAGTTATATATAGTCAATAAGCCATCCTGAATCTCAGATATCTGCTCTGTGGATTAAAGCAAAGGTCTTATAAACAAGTATCAGGTGTCAGTAGGTGAACAATGAACAGATTTTTGGGGCCCAATTCACATTATTAACATACAGTTTACTGTTTCATTAAAACTACTAATAATCTGTAAATTTAGTTATGAAGTAGCATTAAAGGGATAGTTCACCCAAAAATGAAAATTTGATGTTTATTTACTTACCCCCATGGCATCCAAGATGTAGG
>JAUCMT010000051.1:9234420-9246879 GCA_032357475.1 Enteromius thamalakanensis
CACCTACATCTTGGATGCCATGGGGGTAAGTTAATAAACATCAAATTTTCATTTTTGGGTGAACTATCCCTTTAAGGAATCTTATATATATATGGTCATGCAGAGTAAATCATGCTTTATAAACAACCAATATGCTAGTACTATGCTTGCTAGTTAATAGTGAGAATTGGTCCTTAACATAAAGTGTTACCAATTTTTAAAAAGACACCAAAATTGTGTTTATGTTTACAAATGTAAAAAATTAAGGGTTGTCATGAGGTGCTTTACTAAGTCATTATTTACATTGAACAGAGCCATTTTTTGCTTAAATTGCCATTTAGTAAATATAATTTATAATAACAAAATCGTGACCTTTGTCATTCCTTCTAAACAAGCTCAAGACACTCTGATCCCTTGGTGAGTCTCAATTGCCCATACCAGAGGTGATCTGAGCCCCTTTCCCTTTAAAGCCCGTGCTCTGTTTATGTAGCCTGAATGTGTGAATGCATATGCATCTTACAACATTTCAACAGATATAATCAGTCTCACCCATGTCAGATGCCAAGTCCAGAGGTAGCCTTTACGAAGTAAGGAGTGTTGAATGCTGTGCTAACTGAATCAGCTTTGATGCCTTGAGGCCATAGAAGCAGATGGTCAACATGTTTCACTCATCCAGAAGCTTATAAACAGCTCCTTTCCAGCACTTAACAGGCACTGGTAACCCGATCCTTAGACATGACTTATTGTCTTCTACAGTCTATAGGTCCCGTCAGGTTTCATGGTCCTGGTGGTGGGAGCACCTGAGGATGTGACTGTATGTAAGGTAAACACTGTGGGGTGTACATGGGTGGGATGTGCAGAGAGGCAAATGGTATAGCACAGGGTGTAGGCAAAACAGCACTGGGAAGGGTCTGCTGTTGCAGTAGGACTTCAACATACTGGCAAGTTTCTGGATCAAACAGCATCTTGCGCTGTGGCAGCTGAGGCATGTCTACATAGAAATAGCGTCCAGTTTCCGGGTCGAGCAGCAGTTGGCGTGGGGTTTGTCCTGCTGCTATACTTCCACCTGCTTCTGGATACAGCACACCTGCACCCCCAAGCCTGGCCTCTGCACTCATGGGAGCAACAAAGATTGTGTTGTGTTGGCTTTCCGGAGAAGATATTTTCAGCCCCACTTCCCCGTTCTGAGCTTGACTGGTTGAGTCATCTGGTGGCTGGACTAACATTTTTCCATCCTCGGAGAGGGATCTCAGTAGGGGGGTATGCCTGTTGGATGAGGGGGGTTGGTTGTAAAGAGGTGTTTGAAACATGACAGGCCCTTGAACATAGCCATGAATGGCTCCAGTATGAGGAGAGATTGTCTGGTAACCCAGCGGATTGGGTTTGTAATAATATGAGGGAACCATGGGTGTTGAAGCAACCGTTAGGACGCAAGCAGACAGAGGTCCCACAGAACTCTGTGACCTGGGAGGAAGGGATGGGGTCTGGAGGCCATCGCTAATTGTCTTGCCATAGTCCTGTAGCTCAGAACTGGCTGTGGGTGGACAATATTGCACAGCTACTGGGCTGATGGTCATCTCATGTTCTGCCTTGTTCAAGTCTCCTTTTGTAGGCTTGTCTGTAGAGGCCTCCTGCAGTGCCAGGTCTGTCTTGTTTGTTAGTTTCAAGTTTGGTTCGCTGACAACAACATCAGGTTTACTTGTGCCAACTTGGCTATCCTGTGTCTCTGAAGGCTTTGAGAAGGCACAACTGTTTGCCTTGGTTATACTAATTGGGCTGACCTTTGTAAATCCAACAGTGTGACTTTTGTCATTCGATTCCACAGGAGGCATTACCTTAGTCGAGCATCCTCTCGTTGCAGATTGATCTCTCCTTCTGTCCACTGAAAGAGGTGGAGCGAATTTCCGTACCATGGATTTTTCTTCTGGTCTGCATCCCTTTCCCTTGCCTTCAACCCTGTTGTTGCTTAAATTGTGGACTGATGGCTGAAACAAAGGAGCACTCCCATCTATTCCATGGGCTGATTCCCCTGTGCCTTTGAAGGGCATGTTGTATGTGTTTTTCACTAGACTTCTCATGTCTCTTACTACATGCACAGGAGTCATGGCTTTCAATTTGCCTTGGCTTTGCATACCTGGGATTGCAGACTGCCCTGGTGACTTGACTTCCTCCCTGTCACTATCTTGCGCTTTACCAACAGTGCTCTCATCAGCTTGCAGGACTGTGTTATCCACTGCTTTTGCTTCTAAATCAGAGATTAGGCATGCGATATTAGTAGGACTGAGTGTACTTTCCATAGTGCCAGCCTGTTGCTCCTGCTTTTCCAGCACATTGGATAGGGTCATATTGTGTTGTTTATGGATTCCTTGCCCTGTATGGCTTTCTTCAGATGTGATTTTCTCAGAGGTCTGTGTGCTGATGGCTACATTTGTTGCTCCACTCGAATTCCATGCTCTGCTCTTTGCTGAGTCACAGGATAGCTTCCCTCCAGGGCCCAGGTTAGGCAGCCGAAACACCTCCTCTCTTGGGCTCAACTTCTCTGCTTTCTCATTCTCTGAAGGGTCGGTTATTTCAGTGCCACTGCCCTGAGCTTCAGACCTGCCAGTTGCATTTAAAAGAGGATTGAAGCCATGTTTGCTTAGCAGCTTGGGTTGTGTTTTTGAGTTAACCATGCCGTGCTTTTGAACAGGGCTGCACTCTCTCTGGGCCTCCCTCTTTAGAGTTACACTTTGATTTAGTTTGGTAGTTTCAGCGTATACATCCTTACCAGACAAATAGGTGCATTCCTCAGTGGTAGAAGTCTTGTTGTTCACTTTGGTAGATGTAAAAGCTTTATCAGAAACATCCGATGTGCGAAGATTCTGTTCATGTTGCATTTTTTTTGATAGGACATTTGTTATGATGCAGGAAGCCATCTGGGTTTTGCTGGAGGATTCATCCAGGGAAAATGACTTCTGAAGCCTTTGTTTTCGCTCAGCCTGTACTGACCTTTGATCAGCCCCATGGGACTCCTGGTTAAAAGCTGCAGGAGTGCTATGTTGACGCTGAAATAAGTCCCGGGCCCGCACAGGTGTGTTTGCAACCTGATGGGTTTGATTGTTATTCTCTCTGACAAGCGCCTCTGCTGTGTCCCGTCTCTTTAGCTGGATTTGTCTTTTTGGCACAGTCTTTAAGCCCCGGTTTACTTCATCTGTGGTTTCCAATGCCACATCAACACACTCAAAGCTGCTGGATTCTGAGCAAGCAGATGTGTTTTGAGTGTTTGAATACATCTGCATTTTAAAAGAGAAAACATCATCTGCGCAATTGTTGTGGTTTTCATCAGCAGAGGTCTGACTTGAGGGCCTACGGCTTGAACTGAAAACATAAATGTAGTCAGTTTCAGAAGAGGATGATCTTACCTGGGCCTGGTTAACAAGGCCCCCCACCTTATTACTGGCTTCAGCAAGCTTTGTTCCCATGCTGGTTGATCCTCTGGTATTGTCTGTAGGTTGCCAAGAGCTGCTACACAGCTTGCAGGAGAGTGGTCTGGACTGCCAGACGCCTTGCCGGCTCTGCTTTTCCAATGTCCGAGTATCAGCGAGTCTCTGTAGCTGGTGTTGGTGCCTGGTTGCGGGGATACACTCTGAATAACAGTGCAGCGGGATTCTTGACTCCTGCTTGCCGGCTGTGAGTGTTGAGATGCAGTTTGCAGACGCTTTTCTATTTCTAGACCTGACTGACAGCTCAACCTGCTCCTTTCTGCAACTAACCCCTCTACCATGGCCCTCCCCCTCCTTTTCCGTATGACCCAGAATATGCCCGCCTCTCTCAAGCCTGGGTGCACTCAAACGTTCACTGGGTCTTTGCTTTTGTGTCGCGTGGTTCTCTTTTGGCTCTGTGCCATGATGCTCCTGTTCCCTACCCTTGCTGTATTGATTTCTTCCAGGCGTTATCAAAATAGTGTTTGAAGTGAATATGGGTTCTGGGGAGCTGTGCTCCTCAGCGGTTCTAATGTTAGTATGAAATACAGTCCTGCTGCCTCCAAAATAATCCCTCGGTTTAACCAGTGAATCTTCTCCTGATAAATTAAGCTCATCAAAATTAACCAGCTTTTGTACAGGGTTTCTAAAGCCTTCTTTTACTGACTGTAAATCCACATTTGTTGCTGTTGTGCCTGACAGCAGATGCTTTGACTCAGTTTCTAATGCTCTCTCAGTTGAAGGTTTATCCTGGTCACATTGGGACACATCAGGAAGCACCTCTGTACTCTTCTCTTCTCGTGTTTTGCAGTCCTCTGATGGTGAGGTTTCTGTGATCAAGGACCTTGAAGTGATGCTTTCCATAGTGGTAACGCAGTCCAAAAACTCAAATGTGCCACCTTCAGCAGGACCTTCTGTAGAGACAGTGTGTGTTGTGTCCTCAAACGCTTCACTGTACTCACTCAAAGAACAAAGAGCGGTGTAGTATGAACTTGCTGAGTCATCCGTGATATCATCAGTCTGCTCTGGGTCACTTTCTCCTTCATCTCTTTGTTGGAGAGACAGACTTTTTCTTTTGTTGATAGATGCAGATGACTTAGACATTTCACTTTAAATGCCACTTCCAAAATGTGCTTCTGTGGTGTGAAAATTTCTGATGCAACACTAGACGTTTTGTGTGCAGGTCAGACTTACAGTTTATTGCAAGTGCAGAAATGTTTATGGTTTAAACAATGAGAGATGAAACATGAGATCCAGCCTGACTGCTTCTAAGAAAAAAATAAAAAGAATGTTTTTTTAGATGCTTAAAAATTTGAATAAAATCTTTTGTATGCACATTGTAAATATAAATTGTGTATTTAAAAATTGTCATCAAATAGTAGCAGCATTACATTAAAAAATACAAATTAGAGTCTCGTGGAGCATCTCTCACCTGATCCAAGACACCCAAAATCTTCTCCTTTTTGTTGAAGCCCACCTGAGGTGTTAAACCTGAATGAGAAATCAAAGAAAAAATGTCAAAGAACAAGTCAACAGACAACATATCCATAAAAAGAAATGAGGGCAAATGCCTTTTTAAAAAGTACGCTAAGCTAGGGACTGCAGAGAAGATGAATCAGACCTTATTTTTTTGGCTGCTGAGGTCTGGATCAGGATATGTGGTCCAGGCCCAGTAGTAGCTTAGGTAGTGGTGTGGCAGTCAGCTTTGACAGCAGGTGCTGGTCTGGCTGTGCTGGAGCGTTCCCTTTGGAATCTGACTAACATAGCCAGTGCAGTCACAGGGCCAGCTAAATATAGTTCCCCAGGCCCCATAACACTATCATCAGGGAGATAGGGCTGAAGTCTTCTGGGTACGCTGTGGTAAGGATTGGGCATTCAAATGGCTTCTGCAAATAGAATGGTCACGCTTTGGAGGTATCATTTGATGGTGCAAAGTAGTCATTTTTTAAAGTAGGATCATTAAAATGATCACTGTATCTAAATTAACATTGATCTGACTTTTGTTTGTTTTAAGTTAATTTTGAGGTGAAATGTAGTTCTATCAGATTTATCTCAACTATGAGAGGAAGCACTGTTGCTCGAAAGCACACAGTTGTTCGAGAGCAGATGTGCGCTTCCTCTCGAGTGTTTGTTGTAGGTTGCCAGCCAACTCTGGGTCGGGACTTTCACTGAATTGGCCATGACCATGCAGGCCATGACAGCTATGGCATTTGACCCACTTGGTCTTGGCCGTGCCTGATGGTTTAATGACATGATATAGTGGGCAGCAAGGATATAAGACTGCTTAATTTCACACCAGCGGTGCTCCAAAAGTTTCTTATCCGCATAGTAACACATACATCAAACCTGAGGGGACCACTGACAACTGTGGTGTTAAGTTGTGAGAAGTGTATAGCATTACAGAGAGTTAAGAGCATTAACCTATAGCATAACTTCCATATTAGCATTTCACCCTGAAAATATGGTTAGAAACTTTTCAAAAATGAAAAAAAAACAAACATAATAACATTGAATATTTCCACATATTCCACTTAAATTTAGACATTAGCAGACACTTATCCAAAAAGAAACATAACTGTTTTGATTTGTGATTGTGAAGTGTTTGAGTAAATCTTTCACAAAAATTTACCACAGTAAGCTAAACCAAATCACTACAGTAAATCAGTCTTTGTGCCACTTTTTCATTTATTTTGGATGATATTTTAAAAATGCCATTAATAATCTGACAACTCTCATTCCTAAGTAGAAAAGCTTCATGCAGCTTACTATACCGTTGAAAACGTTAAAACCGTATAAAATGTTTAAGAAGCTAAAGATCCTTTGCATACTGATAAGGTATCGTTATGAGATAACATCGCAATGGATGTCTTACAATTAGTAATATATACAGTACAGTGCTTATGAGTGTAGGGTCCACCTGCTGGCCAAATGCAGGCAAAACATATAATAAAATAATATTGGTTAATCACTTCATTAAGGATTGCGTTTAAAAATTTGATTAAAGTTAGATTATATTAACATTTTTATTTGTTTAACGTTATTTACTTACATTAAATTTTAAGACAAATAAATTAAAACATGGCGTCTTATTCTTCTTGTCTTCTACAACGAACTAAATCTGAGTAATCGCAGCAAACCACAATCACCGCGTTTCACCTGTAGAGTTAGATGAGTAATAAGCATGCACGCACATTTCAGTTCATCTGTGTTTTAAACAAGTTGACGAATCGCATGTGTTTGAAGCAATGCTCATGTTAATGTCCGCGCGGCGGACTCCTCCCCGTTTGGAGCGACCGCGCAGCTCCGCGCACAACATCATTCAGAGCTGCTCCTCTCAGGCCGCTGGGGGAGCACACTACACGGGACGGCGAAAAAAAGTCAGAGGGTTAACTTGGATACACACGCGGCGGTGTTTTGATTAAAAAACCCCAGCCAACTGCACATTGAAGCGACTTTGTTATTCGCGGGAAGAATTTCCCTTGATATGGGATTTGTTTCGAAAAGTACACACGTGCGTAGTTGAAGGATATTAACTCCAGTATGCGGCAGTTTTGAAACAAAGGGGTCTGGAGCGCCGTTGTCTCAGTGGTAAGACGCGATGTTGTTTTAATAAAGAGCGTTATATTGTTTCCTATAATGTTTCATTTCTAGCTCCTGTTTCGGTTTGGATAGTCACAGGTTGGATTAACGCGTTTGAACCGAAACGCTTTATTCCTACACAGCTCCCATGTATAGGCTACTTGATATCGCTGTAATAAAGGTCTCGTGGCGTGCCGCAGGGCTAGATGTTCGGCGCCGGTCACTTTCATTTCGGTCCAATTTATCTATTTCTGTTTTTCAAAAAGCGACCTAAAGGTAGGAAAAGTTTATCGCTAGACCGGGTTAAGGTAGTTAGTTGAGTTTTCCACACATTAATGGGATAAAGTCGTGCGTTTCGGCGAAGCGGCTGTTGGAGTTCAGCGTGAGATGAACTGCTTGAACTTTGCTGGACGACTTAAAGCTCAGTAAATTTAGAAAAGTGTTTCCGACAAGCGCCTACTTATATTTAGTTCCCCATAAACACTTTTTTTTTCTTTCCAACAAACCTGAAATA
The DNA here is from genome assembly GCA_032357475.1 of Enteromius thamalakanensis. NCBI lineage: Eukaryota > Metazoa > Chordata > Actinopteri > Cypriniformes > Cyprinidae > Enteromius > Enteromius thamalakanensis. The sequence continues at coordinate 9,241,954 of JAUCMT010000051.1, forward strand.
GAAGTGGCTAAACTGAACAAGTATTGCAGCTTTCCCTGTCTCACTCTTGTTTGTGTTTGAGGATTGGGGCCCTTTCTGGATGGGAAAGATGGAATCGGAGGGGCAGTGGTGGAAAAGCCAGCTTGCAGCGGACATCCATCAGGCTCTGCGAATTAAGGTGAGTTGTAATAAACAGATTTGCATTCATCATATTCCGTTTTAATCCAAATGTCAACATCCAGGTCTCCATAGGCTGGTTGAACTGGGTTCGGTTTGACTTGTCCAAGCTTTGATGGGGAAGTGTGAAATGTCACGCATCCCTCAGAAAACATCCTCTGATTGTGGCCTTATGAAGGTTCCTGGCCAAAGCATCGTCTAGTGTTATCTGTATTAATACGGTAAACAAAATTCCCCAATAATCATATATTGAATATTATTATACCATCACCCTGTGAAAAGCCTTTAAGGTACAACCCTACTTTTAGTTTAGCTTCATATGATGTATTTTCCTAAAACATTTATCTTATTTTAAAGTGCTGTGATTTATATGGTAGTACCACAGAATTATATTTTTAATTATAATATGGGGTCAAGTCTCGGGCCCTATCATTTTAGCCACAGTTTTGATTCTTTGGCAAATTACGTAAAGTAGACTAGAGCTGTTGTGCCGTTATTGATCAATCTGTTTCTTGTAACTGGACACACTTTTATGTTGGAGCACTAGGAAGTGTATTACCAAACCGTGTGAACTTTTGTTTCCTCACTGCTGAGTGAATTGCACCCATCAGACAGTGAGGTTTAAGTGCATTTATTTAGTGCACTCTGTTGTATTTTTATTGTCCATCCTGTTTATTGTGGGGTGCTCTCACATCCAGTTTGGAATGTGAAGTGTGTGTGTGTGTGTTTGTACTTGAGTTTGTCTGTTAGCTTTAGATTACCGGACTAAACAGTCCTGCTGGGTTTATTCAGCACGTGTCAAGGAGTGGCAAAATGATGCATGTTACTGAATGCGGCTTGCCTGAACTTTTTTTGGCACATAATTATCTTCCCCACCTTAATTAATCAGAGTTGTATGTAAAATCTAGTGATATGTAGTACTAATGCAATGCAGATGCAAAGTGGTTCAGTTGTTTAGGGAAATATGTGAAGATCGGAGGTTTGGTGTTGGTGGATTTTATTTAGACGGAACAATCTCTCTCTGTTCACCAGCATGCAATCTGCAGTTAATGTTGTGCAGAAATGTTTAGTTGATGGTAAGTCTTTGTACAGATAGGCTGTAGTTTAAATTGTTTTGTGTGGGCGGTTGCCCGACTCCACCTCCTGTTACGTCAATACTAAAACTTAAGGGTATTTGCAATTAACTGTAATCTTTGAAGAGGTTAATGAGCAGCTTTGCTCTTAATTTTCCTTGTAATTTTTTTAGAATGATGCTAATGATTTTTTTTGCAGAAACGGATGTTTTTACAATGCTCAAAAATAATGTTTTTTTCAGTGTGCGTTCCAATTAATCTCAAACTGCAGTTGTTTTTTTGACTAGGTTAAAAAAAAAAGCTTAAATGGCTAACACAATAAAAACATTGCAACAACAAAAATCGTGATTTAAAAAAAAATTCCCAATAAACTTATTGTTTGTTAAAGAGATATCTAGTTTGTCTTAAGCAAGCTAAATGACAATATTCAAGCAAGTTCGGTTCCCCTTTTTTGGGTGATGCTCAAGTGCCAATTCCCATTTTATCTGTGCTAAACCCTCAAAAATATAAAGCCACAAAACTAGTTTTATTTCCTCTGGCTTTACGGTATATTATTTATAGATGCTTTAAAAAGGCTTGTTCTTTTGAAAACTGTTTGCATCAAAGATACGCAGTTGACAAACTGATCAGCCATTCAAATACAGCAGCAGCTGTAGGGCTGTCTAAATTGCGGGCAGGCCCCACAAAAGGGCTCCTTGAGAGGGTCAAATCCCAGCCCCTCACCCCACAGGGGACAGATGGCTGTGAGACATGATGGCTAGGCCTGTAAAGGAAGCAGCGCTCTGCTCAACAGCCACTATAAAGCAGCTCAGTCTGCCTGTAGGACTCATGTCTGGAAAGAGTTTGACAATTTAGCTGCTTATTAAGTGTGACTGGAGTTTTTTCAGGATATGTTTGAGTTGTAATTTCTGTGCAGTTGGTATTGGATTAATTTGAGAGTGGCTCTGGTTATCTGGTTACAGAGCGTGCTGACAAAAAGCAATTATTTTAATGGTCTTTGTTTATGAAAAATTTGTTTATCTTTCATAAAGTGATTTAAACACGCATTGTCACTTTGAATGCAGAATGCACATGTAAAAAAAAAAATAAAATTTGCACGGTCATGGTTCATACATTTATTTACTTTACTGCTATCTTTAACAGTTTATGTATAGAATTTATATGGTAATATCACATAATTATATAGTTTTAAATAACTCACAAAAAGGGAAATTGTTCAAAGTGTTAGTTTTGTTTAAAAAAAAGACTCTTATTTTCATCAAGGCTACATTTGGTCATCACAATGTTGTTGTTTTTTAAAGATTTTTGAAGTATTTTATTAATGCTGACAAATGATTAATCGCATCCAAAATAAGTTTTATTACATGTATTTATGTGTGTATATATATAAACACACATACTGTATATAAATTGAAAATATCTACAAGTATATGCATTTGTATATTTATAATATATATAAGTGTATGTGTGTGTGTGTATATATATATATATATATATATATATATATGTAAACGTGTGTGTAAACGTGTGTGTTTGTTTATATATACAAAACAAGTAGCCTAAACACAGTACACACTTATTATGTAAACCATTTATTTTGTATGCAATTAATCATTGGACAGCACTTGTTTTAATTAAATATAATAATTTAAAATACAAAATGTAGTATTCTCTATTTGAATATATTTTAATAGAAATAAGTAGAATTAAAAATAGAACTTATTTCTTTTTAGGCAAAACTGAAACTCAGCAGCCATCACAAATTCTTTAATGTCATACGATTCTTCAGAAATCGTTATGATATGCAGATTTGACGCTGCTCATTATTATTATTATATCAGTGTTTAAAACAGTTGTGTTTCTGATATCTTTGAGTAAACTCAATAGCTATTTGGGATTATTTGTTCAATAGAAAGTTCAGAAATCTTAAATAACGTTACAAATATTTTTTTACTGTCACTTTTGATAGATTTAATGCATTCTTGCTGAATTCTGTGATATTTTTTGTAACACCATGGTCCAAATATTAAATGCCCTATGATAGATGAAATCCATGCGATCCTTTCTCCTTAGGAGCTGAAGCTGCCAACGTACCAGGCCCAGTCTCCACAGATCGGGATGCGGCGGTACTTTGCCGACCTGCTGGCTGTTCTCAGTAACCGATACCAGCTTTGCCCCACGGCACGCCACCTGGCCGTCTACCTGCTCGACCTCTTTATGGACCATTATGATGTAGCGGTGCGCCAGCTATACGTCATCGCCCTCTCCTGTCTCCTCCTGGCCAGTAAGTCATGAATCAATTTGATTGCATTGATTTCAAGATTTCATTTTCTTACCTGGCAGTACACTCATTGAAGGTACCTGAAGTAAATTTGATCTGCGGAAATGTCATGTTTGGGTGCTCCTATTGAACTGAGCGAGCGCATCTGAGTCTCTGCACTAGCTGGCTGCTGTATTGTGCTGCGTGACAGCTGTGTGCATAAGAGGCCACGGCCTCCGCTGGCCTCCAGAGTCAGTCTCCAAGGCAACCTATCCAACGCACAAATCAGAAAGAGTTCCAGCTGCTTTGGCATGTTGAAAGGGAAACAGACAGTTTCGGCTTTATGCAGCAGACGGACAGAGACATTCTTGCAGTGATGCAGAAGTGTCTCCTGATGTCTCCAGTAGATTTATAGTTCAGGAAACAAGGAAGTCTGACTCATAATATATCTGTGCTGTGTAAAGTGGCAGGACATGTTATCAGTGGTGGCACGTCTGCTTGCACACAAACAAAGGCGAGAGATAAGATAGAGGGGGTGACTTGTGTCGCCATGTGTTGGTGTTTTTCACAGATTAAAATCTGGAGCCCAGATTAAGGCGGCCAAAACGACAATTAATGCAGAGTGCTATCTGCATCTGTACAATACCGGCATGAATAATATAAAGGTTGTCTTTAAATAGCAAATCTCTGGCTTTATTCTGACCCTCATTATGGCCGCCTCTTGATTGGGGGAGGGTTGTTTTGCACTGGCCGGCAATTGGCAGTGTTCAGGCATTAATTAATTGCTTTCAACTGAATGAATAATGGCTTTGCTCATGTTTCTTGTTAAGATATCCCTCCCTTTCCCCAAGTCATTGATTCGGGCGGCTGAGGCCATTGTTGGGTTTCTCTAAGAGTCGCCTGCAGTCAATGTGTGTGGGGCTTCTAGCCCTGTGTTTAAAGCTGAGAGAGCATAGCAAAGTTTCCATTCCAGACCAAGATTTATTAAGACAAATGGTAGAGAGGCACTGCCTTTGCATAAAACGATGATTTTTTCATTTTTCATCATTTTTTAATTTTTTTTTATCCTATTTTAGTATTAAATTTAACTCCTTGTGTTGCTTTTCTAGTCATTTTGACCAGGAGATTCTTTTCTGAAAATGCTAGTCATTGTTATCACACAGAACTAAAACCTACTGACTTTATATAGGTGTGTGTATTTTTGTACTATTTTCCGCTTCCTTGTTACAATTTAAATGTTCAGCCTTTTTATGCTATACTGTATAAAATGATTTATCGTGATTAATTGCATCCAAAATTAAAGATTTTGCTCATTGTGTGTGTGTACTGTGTACATTTATGTATAAACACATACAGTACATGCATTTAGAAAATATCTATGTGTGTGTGTATATGTATGTATGTATATATGTATATGTATATATGTATATGTATGTG
>JAUCMT010000051.1:9249776-9293326 GCA_032357475.1 Enteromius thamalakanensis
GTTTATGTTCACATACAGCTACATGACACACTGCATGAACAATAATTTTTGAAAAAGCATAATAGGGGCACTTTAAAGAAGCATCATGGGACACTGGATTAATGGATGCAAATTTGGCACTGCATCAAATTAATAATGATTAAATTATTTTAATGTATGTTGAAATAGGAAACCAATATTAGAAATTGCAATAACATCTCAATATTACTCCTTTCTGTATTTTTGATCAAATAAATACAGGTTTAACAAGCATCTTAATGATCCCCAGCAGTGTAGAGCTAGTGTGAAAACTCTGCCCAAAGCCAAACCAGAAGTGCTCATAGCTGAAGAAACCTTGGGTTAATCTCAGAGGTTACTTCAAGTAAATGTTTTAGGTCGTAGAAGTTCGTCTGGGTGAACACCTGGTGTAACAAATTAATTACTAATTCTGGGAGAGGCTTTATTGAATTGCTATCTGACTCTTGTAATGACTGGGTGTTTGTCAGCTTTTAGTAGTAACAATGCTCATTTACAACTGAAGTTTTGTTGTAATAGATTACGTATTATTTAAAAAAAAAAGCATTTCCATAGAATGTGTGTGTGAATATTTGAAACTCACAATGAAACAATGTCTTGATGTAGAGGCCATGATAGTGCTTGTGTTTCATTAAAGAGGAAGTCTCTGTGAGTGAAGCTGTGACCTTGGATGCTCTTAGCTGTTTGGACTGTTTCTCCTCCGAGCCAGCCAGAGATCTGAGGGGGACTGTGAGCGCTCAAGCATGAGCCGTAGAAGTCAGAGGTCGGGGGGCCCTTATTGTGAGAGCATTACACTGCGGGGGAAGCTATACTATGGAGCCTTGGACTTTGGGGAAAAGATATTAACACCTAGCACCTAGAGTCAGGAAGAGAACAAAGGAATTCTGCAGAGAAGGCCTAATTCAACATTAGCCAGCTGTGCTCTCTCATTACAGGAATTCACAAAATGCCTCACCTTAATAATGTCAATGCAAATCCTTTTAAAGAAACCAAAGTATGTGAAAAAGCACAGAGATGCATTGTTCTTGGATCAAGAATGCTTTAGATCTCAGTGATATCTGATCATGGGAGCTTCTTTAACGTAATATAAAGGTATAACATGTCCTTGCTTTCATCCGTGGCACATCATAATGAAACCCTATAAGCAGGATAATCCATGCATTTATATCGTAACGTTGCAATTGAAATGCTCACATACTTGTCTTTGCTCAGGTAAGTTTGAGGAGAAGGAGGACCGTGTGCCCAAACTGGAGCAGCTGAACACTCTGGGCTTCATGTGCAGTCTGAACCTCACCCTCAACAAGCGTGACCTCATCAAGATGGAGCTGCTGCTGCTGGAGACGTTCGGCTGGAACCTGTGCATGCCCACGCCTGCCCACTTCATCGACTACTACCTCCACGCTGCTGTCCAGGAGGGAGACCTGCACAATGGGTGGCCACTCTCCTCCCTGTCCAAGACCAAAGCTTTCATGGACAAATACACACACTACTTCCTTGAGGTTTCGTTGCAAGGTAAAAAAAAAATAAAATAAGAAACACTGTTCCTTTATTTTTTGTAAGTATATATTTGAATGTTCTCTTAAAAGTAGGTAATAATGATGACACACAACTTTAATTTTAGAAGATCATCAATTTAGATTTGTTAATTTAATCAAATGTTGATTTTATATAACCAATCTGATCTCTAGTATTACACCACAGATTAAACAATTTGGTTACGTAAAAAAAAATTATTACAATTTAAGTTACAATTCGGATATCATTATAATTTAAAATTACTCTCCTCTTTTTTGGAAATATTTGTGCTTTTTGCAAATATAGTAAAATCAGAAACAGGCAGGATACAAAATGAAATGCATACAAAGGGGGGGTACAATATAAAACGATTAAGAAATCAACATGATCAAATCATATGGGACTGTTTTTTGATATAATTCAAAAAGGGGTTTCCAGATTTTACCAAATAATTCACCCCTCCCTCTCAGTGGCCTGGATATGTGCTCGTCTTGCTGCAAACTTCCAAAAACCACATTCCACTTTGAACATCAGTGTCTGATTTCCCTTTGAAGGCAATACATTTTTTGTTGTTATCAGCAACATTTCAGTTTAATTATTTTCAAGCTAAAAATAGGCTACATTGTGTGGGTCAAAATTATTATTTTTCTTTCATGCCAAATATCATTAGGATATTAAGTAAAGATCATGTTCTATGTAGATACTTTGAAAATTTCCTACCGTAAATGTATCAGAACTTTTTCAAATAGTTGTATCTCAGACAAATATTGTCCTATCCTAACAAACCATTTATCAATGGAAAGCTTATTTTTTCAGTGGTCATGTGATGTTTATAAATCTCAATTAAAATAAATTTACCCTTATGACGTGTTTTGTGGTCAGCATCTTTACTGCAGTTTTCTGTGTCACCTGATCCTTCAGAAATGTTAGTAAATGGAAATATTCTGATTTGCTGGTCAAAATGTTGTGTTAGTTGCTGCTTAATATAATTGTGAATACAGTAATGTATTTATTACAGGTTTCTTTGATGCACCGCATTTATAGGAATCTTTTATTTAAATGTATGTATTTTTAGATTTGATTTGATAATAGCCTTGCTGAACAGAAATAATATTTTCTTTAAAAAAAATGTCATGATAATAATGTACAATAATATGAAATAGTTACATTTACTATTTATTAATAAATATAAGTTCTTAATGTTTTTATTTAATTTTGACTAATAAGTTTTCAAATACTTTTGAAGAATTGCTGCAATAATGTACTAATAAAGTATGCATAATATAAATTTTAATGTCCGTTTTATTTTATTTGTATGCTTAATAAATTCACTATTATCGACTGCTGTAATTTCAGGTATTGATGACTTAAGCATACTGATAATATAGCCACTTAATAAACAAGCCTAAGCTCCTTACTGTTGCAAAATCACTGAGGATGTAGCATATCATGTTTGTGTGCGTCTTTGTTGTAGATCATGCCTTCCTGAGCTTCAGGCCTTCTCAGGTGGCAGCCGCCTGCATAGCTGCGTCCAGAATCTGCCTGCAGATCTCCCCCAGCTGGACCACTGTCCTCCACCTGCTCACGGGCTACTCCTGGGATCATCTGACGCAGTGCATCCAGCTCATGTTACTGTAAGAACAAACCACAGTATACGCTCGCATTCACCGAACATAATGTGCCCCGAAGTCAATCACACATGCTGCACCTCACCCTTGTTTCATTTTTTTTTTCAGCGCCCACGACAACGACGTTAAAGAAGCCAACAAATCTAAATCTTCCCCTTCCTCCAGTCAGAGCCTCCAGCCGCAAGCTCTCGTCCCCCACAGCCCCGCCACCCCCTCTCTGCAAAGGCAGCCCACATCCAGCTCCCAGCAGCTGCTCCTCCAGGCCAGCAGTTACCCGCAGCTCTCCCAGCACTCGCCGGCGTTATCCCAGCTGCACATGCTGGCCGATTGCCAGGCCCTGGGACCAGTGGGCTCTCGGGAATATCTGCAGCCCCACCAGGCCAGTTTGCTCTCAGCCTCGATGCCGGCCAGCTCTTTCGCGTCCTTCCCCAGCTTGCGAGGCTTGCCTCTCCAGGGTCCCATCTCCATGCAGGTGAGCATGGGGCCCGAACGTCACTGCCTCGGTCTGACTTACGGGAGCGGCTACTTAAGTTCCCACCACACGTTCACAGCCGGCTGCTTCGACAGGTGACGCCAGGAGAGGGAGGACAAACTCAACCTGGGGCTGCTGCCGTCCTCCGCCCTCTCTGCCGCCCCCGAGGAGTTTCGTCTCGGACGCCGACGAAGACTTTCCAAACCGAAAACCAACAGCCGAGCGGATCCCACTGAGGTCATAGTATTAACTTGAGAACTTGTTTTTTAGCGGTTGGCTTTCTTATGAACTGAGGATATCTATTTTTTAAGATGATTTAGCCAAGCGAGGACCTTCTTCCCGTGCCACAAGCTTACGCCTTGGGGACCCTTTTTTTAAGCACACAGCCTTAAGAAGAGAAATCAAGTTCCATTCCATCCCACCAGCATTTTCGAACAAGTCCTTGAACTTTCACACTGGATTTGCTGTACGGTCCTTTAATGCTGCTGCCTTTTTATATGAACCGATGGCTTTACGACCAAGAATCCTGTCTCCCTTCTGGTCTTGTTTACACTGACATACCACATATCAGGGATGTACAGATCTCTTTAATACGAACACACCACATACCATTGAACCAGCTGATGTTTGTATGAAGTAGCTTCTTTTGTTCTCGTCTGTGTTTCTTGCCGAAGTCTTTAGAGAAGGTTGACGTTATGCTGAGGTTCCACTTCCCTCAGGCAGATGGAGGGAGACGCCCCAGGGGACAGAGGCATCTGTGCTCCCCACTTTTCCATGCTTTGCTAGTTATCCCCCCTAGGGAAAAATAGCCATGATCACTTTGCGGCTCTGCCGTGTGCCATTAAGATGACTTCATCGTGCTGTACCTCTTCCCATCAGACACTGTGGCTCTAAAGATTACCTCACTGTTACACTGTCAATCACAGTTACCTCCAAGGTCATCCTAGTAACTAGTCTAACCTAGTTAGAAAAGATGGTTCTGCTGTTACAGCTGTAGCGTCAAACCTTTAGTTCAACATTTTTTTGTTAAGCAGACGGTCCAAAATATTTTATTATTATTATTATTATTATTATTGTAAACTAAAGATAAGATTAACCAAACATGCTACGTTTCTTTCCGTTTTGTTATTGTCTTTTTTTGTGGTTCAGAGGATTCTTAGACTACCCAATGAATTCTTTTATGTTAACTGGCCTTAAGACCAAAGTGTCTGCTTTACGTCCTGCTGAATGAGAAGCTTTTTCAACCACTTTACTGGACTTTGGATCAAAATCTTTCTCCTGAAGTCCTGAACTTTGAACTACCTCAATATATTGCCATTAACGTGCTGACTCTGCAGGGCTCGTCTTTTCATTTTATGTTCCTTCTCTATCGGTCAGAACATTCAAGTGTTTTTTTTTTTTTTGTTTTTTTTAACCCAGAACATAGTTTTTTTTTTTTTTTTTTGCTGAAGTCCCATGTTTAGTATAGGTAGCCAACTGTGTTCACTGTAACAGACACGCACTGTTTTGATATTTCCAGTCATTCTCTTGTTGAAGCCTCTGTGTGTGCAATATGTAATCATTAGACTTTTTAGACTGTTTTTTTTTTTTTTGTACCACTACTTTTTTTACAATGTAGAATTAGTTGTTCGTTGGTTTGGTTTGTTTTAACACGCTATTACTGCTTGCATGCAGTGATTTATTTTTCCACCAAGAAAATGTTGCACATTGCAACCAATGTTTCCTGAATCTCTAGACGTTTAGTAGACTAGAGAACATTGATTCTGCTCATTCAGTGATATAATGGGTTTATTTAAAAGCCTGTATTTGGGTAGGAAAGGGGATAGCAGGTGTAAATTGGATGAAAAACCCCAGAAATAAAAAGGAAAAAAAAGCACAAAACCTTGGGTAAATGTTTTGTTCGTGTGTGACGCATACGTTTTGAAAAGATGCTGGATTTGCATGGCTCTAGGCGAGTCGTTTCATATGAATGTCTGGACTCATTGCACATGAAAAGGTCTTTGGTGGTGGTGGTGTGGGTGGAGGGAGGGGGGGGGGGGTCGTGTTCATTTGGCTCCACCCCAAATACCACTGCCCTCCCCCTTCCTCCCTGCATGCAACTCGCTGGACTGAAGACAATGGGGGAGATTCCTGCCCCACATGGTGGTTCTTCCTGTCACTAAACACCACTAAACAAATAAAGCGCATCCAACTGAGCACCACTGATCCTTTCACAGATAAAAGCTGTGAAAGAACAGCCGACAATAGTAGTACAGTAGTAGTAGTGTGATGAACAAAATCTGATTTTTCTGTAAGTGGGTGTTTGAAAGAAACAACTGCGTTGTGCAAAAGACAGAAGAAGAATTGGACAGGACAGGTTTTTTTGTTACACCTTAAAGGTATAGTCAAGAAGGAAAAGAGACCTTTTACTAGCTCTCCTATGTAACCCTGGAAAAACTGAATAAATAAGCTTTAAAATGATGAATGGTTGGATAGGATATAGGAATATTTTGCTGGGATACAGCTATTTGAAAATATGGAATTTGAGAATGCCAAAAAAATCATAAGATTAGGAAATATTCTTATCAATTAAATTCAAAGCACTTTTTATGATACATATCATTGCAAAGCAGCTTTACACCAAAGTAATGTTTTACAGTATATGTATTAGTAGTTTATACATGTACAGATGGCATAGATGTGAGAAAAAGGTCAATTAATGGCGTAATCGAACAGACTAGAAACATTATAATTAGCAGAGACTGCTACTAATTAGTAGATTGTCGTCTTTGCAAAAGAAAATATTTCTTTAAAAAGATCCTTTTTATTCAATTGTGTGGTTAAAAAAGTACAATTGAAGACAATGGGAATGAAAACTATTGTTTCAGCATTCTTCAAAATATTTTTCTGTCTTAAAGAAGAACAAAGTAAGTCTTACAGGTTTCTTGAGGACACAAGGGTGAGTAAATGATTACACAATTTAAATTTTTTTACCATTTAATGACCTTGAAAAACCTTTCTTGACTTTAGAAGCTTTATATAACTCTGTTAGGTCGGAGGCCATATAATTTTATAGGCTGTAAAATTGGTTTAGGAGTATGATAGTTGGTCATGATTTATAGTTTAAAAAAATGTTTAAATATTAGCGTTTAAATATTAGCCTTTCTTCTATCTATCATTTCGCTTCAAAAGACTTGATTGATTCATCAACAGTGGTCATTCCTGTCATCAACACTCAACAATTTTTCCTAAAATTATTTTTCCTAAAATCTTCAATTGTGTTCATCTGAAAAAGAAATAATTAAGATCTAAATAAATATATATTTTTTGGGGTGGAATATCCATATAAAATGTTAAGAATGAATTCTTGATAGGCTGGAGCTCGCTGCACCGTTGCGGATTATAGGGGTTTTATCTGTTTAATTAAAGCGATTGGGTTGATAGCAGACAGAGAGAGAGGGGCCCTCCCTTTGTGCTGGAGCCTGGTGGGGGGTACATGGGCAGGCCCTGGGAGGTGGGCCACATGTCTGAGTTGGTGTGATGATGAAGAGACACGGAATCAGATGAGGGGGGGTTGAGAGCTGGCAAAGGGGCAGTTGGGTAATGGATAATTTTCACAACCTTTGTTTGCAAAGCAAGGCAGGGGGAGGGGCTGGCACCTTTTTACTTAATTACCAGGAGGGAGTACCTCTAAACTGAAGCATGCCCTCAACTGCTTTTGTCTTAATCCTTTATTCATGCTGAATTTTCAAATGGATATTTAGTTCATATTGTTTGTGAGATTTAAGTTGTGTTTTGGCCAATTAATGATTAAACGGGCTATAATTTTGTAATAAATTATTTGTATTTGTTTATATAAAATACATACAGCTTCTATTACTATTTTTTGTTTATATATATATTTATTTATTTATTTATTTCTATGTTTTTATTTATTTATTGAAGTTTAAATCTTAAACCAAGCCCCACATCATTATTTATTGCAGAAATTTTATTTTATTTTATTTTATTTTTCTTTAGAATATTTAACCCACCTTCTTTATTTGTGTTGCACTTACTATTTTATTTTATTTTGTATATTGCTTAAGAATATTTCAAATCAGGCCACACCTCCTGAATGCATTACTCTTGTCCTCGGTATTTAAATTTTATTTAATTAAAAACCACCTTAAAAATCTAAGCACTCTCTGTGTACTATTTAGTATCAGTATTTTATTTACTTGTAATATTAATTTAAATTGTTAATTAAGAATACCCTAATCTTAAAAAGGTCAAACCTCTATCTTTCTTTTTCGTCATGGAGTATTAAAAAAAAAAAATGCTTTTGTCTTTGTTAGAGACTGGCCTGCAGGGTACATGCAGGATTGAAGCGAGGACTGCCCTCCAGTGGTGGTCAGGCAGCCAGCAGTCATTCTAATTTGATTAGATATTTTATCTCTTTATAATGTGACATTATTGGATGCTCATTTCATCGTTGAATCACTTTAGCAGGATGAAGTAGAAAGATCAGGAGACATTAGTCAGTTTAGCTCGTACACTTTATTCAAGATGAGAGTCAGATCAGGGTCATTTATCTCAGTTTATCGTGGTTAGATCTTCTTGCTTGTACGTACAAAAACAACCGGACCACTAGCTGCAGTGGCTGTGGAGGTCTGTAAAGCAAAGCAAAAGCACTTTAGCTACTGTACAAGCAGTGAGACTACAAAAAGTCAAATATCATGATATCTCACCTCCACCAGCTTTCCACCGCTGATCTCAGATGTGTGGTGGTATTTGGGGAAACTTATGGCCAGCTTGCCCCCTTCCATGGAGACTACGCCCTAGTGAGGACAGGCAAGTGTGAGTTTTAATCACATGCATATTAGCCTTTAGGAATCTTTAAGAAGTCAGCTTCAGTCTGATCTCTCATGAAAACTATGAAAACTCCTACCTTAAATTTTTTTCCTCCAACAGTCTCCATTTCACTCTCTTTGCCAACGATGAACTTGTTGGTCACAACATGGTTATTTGGGTAGTACTGGATCCATGAGAAATCATCTCCGTTCTGGATGATCTCTGTCACAAGTTTGAAGTCACGGCCCTTTGAGATGACATCATCAGGGATACCTAAGGTGTACGGCACAGAAGCAGCATATTAGAATGATTTCTGAAGGATCATGTTTTCACCAGATTTAGATGTTGAAATTTAAATGTGTCCTCTTAAAAATGAGGATTCAAAATGGGAATTTTTGCAGGGATGCCATAAAAAACAAAGAACACTTCCCAAAGAGCTTTTCTTTCAGTGTGAGGAACATTTTAATAATTAAATAACCCATTTTCCACTATTAAGAGTCCTTTATGCAATTGAAAGCTTCCATTAATATTTTTTAGGTTCTTAAGGCATGCTTGCAAATGAGATGCAAACTCACCAGAACATGTAGGACAACATTTTCTTGTCCAAAGCAATTTATAGTTCAAGGACAGTCTAAACTAGAGCAACCTGGGATAAAGTGCATGGAAGTGCAGCCAGAAGTTCTCAAGATATAGCAACCCACAAATCATCTTTTCACCTTTAAATTTCAAACTCTTCAAAGAGTTCAAAGGGGTTTTTCTTTGCGTGAAGACCATTTTGGTATTCTAACGAACCTTTTTCTTCTACAAAGAACCTTTTGTGCAATGGAAAGCTTCAGTGGATGTTAAATATACTTCAAAGAAGCATAAATGCCAATAAAATAACCTTTGTTTTTAAGAGAATGACTTTGAAAATTTGCAGCTTACCAACGAGTTTGCAGAACACTTCATATCCGTCCTGAGATTCGGTTTCCCACTTTCCGTTGAAAGCCATGGTTTGGGCGTTGATTGTTGAGCAGAGAGGAAGAGTAAGCTGAGAACTGAAGTACTGTTGGGTGAAGTTTCCTGCTCTTATATACCCTACCCATCTTCAACTCTGCCTCTTTTTTTCATGACATTATGGGCACACCATCACCATAAGCAAGCCATAAACTTTTATGATGGGCTCACAAAAGCACAAGTCATCAAGTGCATGACCGTACGGCTGGTTACCTGGGTAGCAATGATGTACCATACATGGGCAATGAAGAATAATCATTCATGACACAACATTGGATATAATGGAAATAGCACTAGCCATCTATACGGTCAATATTCATGAAAAACCAATGACTAAAGTATCTCTTGTAATGAACCAGCTACAAAACAGGTTTCAGATCACAGCTGTCGAGCCTGAAGCTTGCCGTACTGAAGGCCATCTGCCTTGACCTTGCTTTAGAAAGGATAGAAAGCTCTTTATGTCAGCCTGAACTGTATGTTCCAGTAGATAGTGATTCATACCTACACAAATCTTTCTTCTAAAAAGAAAACAGAAAATGCTATTCTGTACTTTGATGTTTCTATCGAAAACTGCATTATTGGAAAGTTCTACTTTCTTCCGTGGAACATCGAAGATATTTTGAGTGTAAGCTAAATGGCTCCAGTGTTGTTTGGTTCTTTGTGTTATTTTAACAACTTTTCTGTTCCTGCAGACGTCGAAAACCATACCGGTTTGGAGCCACATGAGGGTGAGTAAATTATGAAAATGTAATTTTTGTCTGGAGTATTCTTAAAATGAATCAATTAAAAGAAGAACTGTTTTAAAACTGTATGTCTGTAAGTTTAAAAGGAGGGAAAGCTGTGCAACAGGGCCAATGCCCTTCAGTACATAAACCTCTAAAAGTTTCCCATGGAATACAGCTTTCATTGCATCATCTCTTTTCCCCTTGGCCTTACATTTTTTTTATGTTGAGATTTACAGATAAATTTCAGCTTCAAAGATCTCTACCACACTCAAATCAAGCAGAATGATGAGCCGGAGAGAGATAAAAGCAGGCTCAGAACAGGATGAGCTCTCTTTTTCACTTCCAGAGCTAGCTGCAAGCTCTCACCTCTGAAAGCACACATTGATTCTTGGGGAACAGGCACTTCTGAAGCATCAAAAGGTCATTTGACGATGAGATATTATGATCAGTGAAGTTGAGGTCTATCATGAGATAGTGCTGCAAGGAAGAATTTTTCTTTACTTATTAAAATGAGCTTGTAGCTACACCAGCATAAAACAATGTAAAGATTATTTTGCATTAACTGCCGTTCCAAATAAAACATATTTTATTGCACTCTATTAAATGGATTAGAAAAGCTGCTAAATTAGCAAACAGACTGGTAAACCTCTGCTTAAATGACGCGAACAGGTACTTGTTATAGCTCCCTGAAGAGCCTGTTTACTTACATTACATGGTATTACCGCAAAACACTCGTTAAACTATGCCCTTCACAATGTAATCACCGAAAGAGGAGTTTAATGAATGAAGGCCGCATAGTGAAACATAAACTTTTATAATACCCCCATTCTTTTTCAAATGTCTCTGGTCTGACAATAAATGTGTCATGTTGAAACTTTATACGGTGTCAAAGTTTCTTCATGAAAACCAAGCATTTGCCAATTATTTGAACAGTTCTTCAGACCTGAAAGCTTAAGCCATTTTGAATATGTCTAAGGTAAGGTGTATTTTCATTTTCAGAGAAATTCAAACCAAGTGTAAACAAATATAAAGTCCACTTCAGAGGAGTTCATACAGCTGTGCTTCGTCTTCACAGAATAAAAGTATCATCAGACAAGTGGAAAGGTGAAAGGTCAGCGCACTGATGATTAGTAGGTCATTGACTATACAATGACAGGTAGCCGATGATTAAGATGAGCTTATCAAATATGCAAAAGACTTCTGAAAGCTAGATGGCATTGGCGCACATTAAAATTTTATGTAAAATTTCACATTAAAATTCAATACCACCCTCTCATTAAATAGCTACAATTTACAAGTGAAATTATCCATTAATCAAATAGTTCATAGTTCATTACTCTATAAACCATTCTGAATAAAACGCATTTATAAAAATGTGAATAAAACCCACATTTTCAAAAAGTGTCAGATGACATTGTGACACTGAGGCAATAATAGCTGGTTCATATTTTTAAAAACTTTTATTTTTAGTTTCAGTTTTAGAACATTTGTATTAGTTTTTTATTACGTGTACCGTTATTAGGCTCATTCAACAAATAAATAAATAGTTGCAAAGTAAACATTTCTCGTTTTCGTTTCTATTTTTAAACTTTTCGTCTAATATTTACTTAATTTAATTAGAACTTTAATGTCAAGATTTAGTAAAAAAATTAAAACGGAATAAAAAAACGGACCACACTAACAAACCCTGACGTAAATATACAACTCAACATCGCCCCTGGTGGCGCCAAAGTTGTCTCTTCATAATAAAGTATATTGACATAATAGAAGCCAATCACAATAGAGTTTCAAGGGATTTCCTTTGAACGGCAAGAACATGAGCCAACCAATGAAAACCACACGTTGAAGCAACCAATGGGAAGTGTCAGTAGTTGTAAGTGGGCGGGACCTTATCTTTTCAGGAGGACAGGGCCAAGTAGTAGTTGCAAAGCGGAAAGAAAATGGCGGCCGTGGCTGCGGAGCCAGGAGCTGCTGCGGCATCAACAACAGCGGGGGACGGGGTGGACTACGATCCCGAGCCAGGAGAGCATGTGGTCGACCTAGAGGCCCGCTCCGTCTCGGAAATGGACCTTTGTCACCGACCCGAGGATGTGGATGCAGTTCAGGAATGCAGCCAGGTCCAAATGGAAATCAGAAGGCCGGACCTTCAAGCCGCGGGAAAAGCCCTTGCTGCCCATGCGGACGGAGAGCGCACCGAGACGGGGGGGTCCTGGGGCCGCCTGGGCACAGCCGAGCAGCCCGTGCTCATGGACTACAGGTGCACAGATTACGAGGAATCCTTTTCGCCGAAGGTGGAGGCTGCAAACGAGGTCAGTGCTCTCGAATCCAGTCCCTGCCTTCTGCTCCCCAGCTCCATCTCAGACTCCCAGCCCTCTGTGGTCTACTTGCATTCCCTTCCCGCTCAGGTTCCGTCGGAGCCCAAACCCGGACTGTCACTGGCTGTCGAATACGACTCCAATCCCGCGTCCAGCCATCCTACCGATCTGGAGTGTGAACTCATAGGCTTCACGCAGCCGGATCCCGAGCCCGCGACCGATGCTCCCGGGTCGGAGCTCTCAAATCACGAGGATGCTTTCCATGACATCCCGCACCCCTCAGAGCATCTGGACTCCCTGTCCGCTGCGGAGGAGACATCGCTGGGAGAATCGGTGGGTCAGAGCTGCATGAGTGACTTTTCTACTGTTTCCAGTAAGGACTCTCCCGAACTTCCAGCGGCGGTGGATCAGTCGCTCATCTCAGCAGCAGAGGCGGAGGAAGTGCGCTCGCAAACCCTCCATCAGCAGAGCTTCAAAACGGACATCGGCGAGCCCGACAGGCAGTCGGCGGAGACGAAAGACCCGGTTCTGTGTCCGGCGGAGCCCAGCGTCGTTGAGCGGCTGATGCTTGGCTCCGAGGTTCGAGTCACGCTGGATCACATCATCGACGATGCGCTCGTGGTGTCGTTTCGCTTGGGCGAGAAGATCTTCTCCGGGGTACTCATGGACCTTTCGAAAAGGTAAACAAAAAATTGCAGTTGTACATCCAGCATACTTCCCAAAGGTGGCTTTCGTAGCTGTCAGAAAGATAAACGGCATCTACACCATAACATATTGGTTTAGAAATTATCTTAAAGTTCATGGTACATCATTATAGCAATTGTATATCAGTTTGGATTTTTTTAAAGTATAAAAATATTAATTATTCTATAAAAAATTACGCTATTAACGTTACTATTTTTATTTTTCTAAAAACTTTTGTAAATGAAAGCTGTATGGTATTATATTGTAAAAATTAAAATACTTATTTTGGTTGATGTGACCAGCCGCCATCTTTTAATTTTTTTAATGATATTTGAATCAAATGTATAAATGGTGACTTGCAACATACTAATTTTCCAAAGTAATTGAGGTCATAAAAAAGACATTACAAAAGAATAAACCTAAATTTTTCAAGTCTGTCATTGCTGTCATGTCACCCATATGTAACTAGGTATTCATGATCATAATGACCGGGGGGAAAACAGTGTTATGCTGGTGATTAACACCCTACAAACTGCTCCCACAGTATGTCTGTCTCAACACCCTCGTTCACACATTTTTCTCTCGGTGTCAGGGATGAATCATAGCATAGCCCAATTTATAGTGGGATCTCAAGTCTCTCAGTTAATTCTCACTTGAGATAAGTCAACATGAAACGTTCTTGTGAAGCTGCTGTGTAGGGAATGTGTCCAGAAGAACCTGTGTGGCAACATTGTTAGGAAGTGATTCCATCGCCTGGAAATTACACTGTTAGAAATTTTTTTCAATGCTGATAAACTATAAAAGTCAAAAGTAATAAATCTTTCAAGGATTGGAGTAATGCTATGGACCTATGATGCACATCATCTTTAGCCTGACACCAGTGACATAGACCAGGTGCTGTCAAACATTTTTGTCAGCTGAACCTCTTAAGCGATACATATTTATGTTTAGTGTGCTCTGAGATTTCAAGTTAATATTTCAATTCAATGATAAATTTGCATGTTTACAGTTTTCTGGGATCAGTTAATGGTCACAGGACATGCAAGTAAATAGTTAAACTATTTAAACCTTCTTTTTAGTTGCAATATTTTCTAAGTCAACATAAGTGTTTTAAGAACCCAATCAAACCGAATGAAAATATATATTTTGTTTAACTTGAACTTTTTTAAATTCTACATTTATGAATTACTGCTATGAATTACACTTGTACAGTAAAAAACGCAAAAGTAATAATAACTTGCACCATAAGTTACGATAATACTAATATTCACGTCTTAAATTCACTTTTAAATGTTCAACATTTCAAATTCTCAAGCTTTTATTTTGGTGCAATGCAAGCTAATGCTGCAGACTTCTTTTCTACAAAAATGTTGGAAAGCTTGCGAATCTGTAAGATACACCTAATGCATATTGCATTACCATTTGCATTTTAAACTCGCAGCAAATGCAGTGATAGTTTGCTGCATTTGCTGTAAACCGAGCTGTTCTGAGACGCTTTATTTTACAGTCCTGTTACACACGTACATACTACGTTTTTATTTTAGTAATTACAATGACTAGGTAAAAACTAGGTACATTCCCTTAAAGCCCTTAACATAACTCTACCCTAAGTATTTTCTTACTCTAGTTCCCCTCACAAACCCGCTAGTTGTTAGCGATCCCCCATTTGCAAATGACATAGATGGCAGATCACTATTTTAAACAATTATTATGTGTTGAAAAAGACCTGTTTTTCTTCTTTTCTTCCCTATAAACTGTGAAATCATTTTCTGTACTTCACAGCATGCTTCCACTTAAGTTTAACTTAAGTCTTAGTATTACTTTAAAGCCCACAGCATTAGTGTTTTACATTTTTAAATCTTACTGATGAAATGCATTACAGCTCTGAATCTCAAGCAGAAGCAAAAAGATGTTCATTATTGACAAAGTCTAACTAGCTCAGCTAATTTCATGCTTCCTGTGAGTAGGGCATCTGTGAGGGTGTGGAGAAAAACTCAAGCTTCTTTTAGTTCATTTAGTCTTTAATGGGTTCGTGTAATTGCTGATGTTTTGAAATGTTGACAAGATGGACTTGGTGACGGGTGGATAGATGGCTATTCATTCTATAATTGGTTAAAAGCAGCTAATGTCCTGGGTGTGGAATAATTTCCTTTTGAAGGTCCCACTGTTCTTCTGTGACGTAACAGCTGTAGTACACAGAGTGAACTTGAAACAGTCAGTGTCATGGTGTTGGAGTGGTTTGCCAGACATACTGTCCAGTTTATTTTTAGCTTCTGCTCTAAAGGCTATCTTCATTTGCATTTTTCAACATTAGATCATTCCCAGTTTCTGGATGAAATGTCTAATGGGAGAAACGTATCTCTGGATTGTCGGATCACTCCCTCTTTAAGCGCTAGCTACTGCAAGTTAGGTACAATGTCACTTAACGCATTACAAACTCAACCCTTTTTTATGGGACCATATTTTCAGGGAGCATTTCGTTTTAACACTCATTATGGAAAATAGAGGAAAAATATATTTATTGAATATGAAAATCATTGAATATGGTTTTGACACAAACAAGTGTCAGCGTGTTAGATGCATTTATGTTGCTTATTAAAGCTAAAGCTGGACCAGTGTGTGCAAAGGTGTCAGTTCACTTCTGGTTTGGTGCAGAAAAAGTTCTTCTTGACCCACATTGGATAAACAATAAAACTTTGAACAAGGCGGTTGCCACAGATAGCGGTTCTTTCAGGCCCAAATGTCTGTTTTTGACATCCATGAACGTTTTTTTTGTGTGGTGTTTTGTTTGTAATGTTGATTCATATCGCTTTACTTCTAACATCATGTTTTTGGCCAAACAAGATCAGCTTTCAGACAAAGTAGGAATGGTTTCAGTTCATTTTTAGACTTGCTTGTTCTTCCTCCTTTTGTAGAGGGATGTATTTTAATATAATGTAACAAAATATACTACGTAAAATACTATAATAAAAAAAAAAACGAAAACCGAAGCCACCACAGTTGAAGGCATTTTATTCTGTCATGTATTTCAGTCAGCTGAAGTTACATTTTATCCTATCATGCGTTTTTTGTTGTTGTATGGGATTGTATTATTATTGCAGAAAATAATCTGTACCCTGCCCTGTCAGTTAATCATCCTTCCATCTCATGAATACAAACATGATGAAATGATATTTAAATAAAAACAGAGCAATAATGTGACTGATGCAAAATAATGCCTTCTCAGTAATCCTTTAGTTGTATGATAGCATACCTATATGTCATGTTGCATGCAAGTAGCCTAGTAGTACAGTAGAATTTAATTAATTTATTTTGATTAGAGAAAATAGAGATTATACCCCATCTACAAGTTTAATCTTAGTGTGTTTGTTGTTTCTCCTCTTTTGTACCTCAGGTTTGGACCTTATGGGATTCCTATAACAGTGTTCCCCAAGAGAGAGTATAAGGACAAACCAAAATCTATGCAGCTAAAGACGGAAGCATTCCAGTCAGAGATAGATAAGGGTGTCACTCAAGGACAGAGTGATGCCCCCATTAAGGACCCTGCGGATGCTCCGGATGCCCCTCTGAAGGACCCTGCTGAGACTTCTGCAGCGCCCCAGCCCTGTCCCAACCCTCAACCTAACCCATGGACCTCAAAACCACCTCCTTTGTTTCAGGAGGGGGCCCCTTATCCACCTCCACTGTTTATCAGGGACACCTACAACCAGTCGTTACCTCAGCCTCTACCACGGAAAATCAAGCGGCCCAAGCGTAGGCTGTATAGAGAGGAGCCCACTTCTATAATGAATGCCATCAAGCTCCGACCAAGACAAGTTCTGTGTGATAAATGTAAAGGGGCTGTGGTGCAAGGGGACAAGCGTGAGACACGCAGAGGTCCCATTTCAGACTGCCGAAGTGATGATGCCAAAAGACGGCGTAATGACAGTGCAGCAGCAGCTGCTGGTAAGCGGCCCCGTAGTGATCCACGTTCTGACGAGAAGGGCCGTGGTACTGACGGGCCCAAACGGCAGGGCTCGGCTGTACGGGTGTCGTCGACCACCGCCTCTTCTCTGGGTCATAGTCAGGTCAAAGGTGCAGCTGCGGGGAACAAAATGGTGAAGGGGGTGTCTACTACAACCACATCCTCGGCCAACACTCGAGTGCAGCTCAATGCCAAAAAAGTGCTTCAGAGCAAAAACGTTGACCACTCCAAAGCACGAGAGGTGCTGAAGATGGCCAAGGCTCAGAGAAGACAGAGTCAGTCAGTCACAGGCAGTAGCGGGAACACCAAGGCCATAACCAGGGCCGCTGCCCTCCAGGAAGCCCACCAAAAGGTCCACTTCACCAGACGACTGCAGCAGATCAGTGGAGGAGGTCCAGGTTCCAACCCCCTGCCACCCAGGATGCGCATCAAGCCCCAAAGGTACCGTAATGAAGAGAACGATTCTTCCTCATGTAAGCCGCCTTGCTTGGAGAAAGTGCCGGGAGGGGGCCGTTTACCATTGCCTAAACCAGCCATGCCCCGCTGCACCTCCACACGCTCCTCCTCCTCCTCCTGCTCTGCAAGCCAAGTCACCACAGCTGTAGAGCCCCAGAGGCCAGACAAAGCAATCGAGTCCCTGCTCAGCCAGCCCCAACCTGAGCCACTCCCAGCCCCGGAATACAGGGAACCCCAAGCTGAGCCAGAGGAACAGGAGGGGCAGGAGGAAAAGCGGGAGACGCGTGGGAGCAAGGCTGGTAACCTAGTGGTCTACATGACCCTTAACCCCAGCCATACCGACTCCTCTAGTACCTCCATGTGCAGCATCGATAGTGCAGATGACTTAAAGTCATCAAACTCTGAGTGTAGCTCTACCGAAACGTTTGAC
Organism: Enteromius thamalakanensis; assembly: GCA_032357475.1. NCBI lineage: Eukaryota > Metazoa > Chordata > Actinopteri > Cypriniformes > Cyprinidae > Enteromius > Enteromius thamalakanensis. The sequence goes on from JAUCMT010000051.1 coordinate 9,267,789, forward strand.
TTCCCCCCTCCTGGTGATTTGCGATCGGCCCCTGCCCCTGGCACATCCTCCGCTTTTGTCTCTGCATCTCCCTCTGCTCCTAAGGACGACAAAAAGCGCAGTAAATCCCTTAAAGCTACCGTCTTTTCCAAAAACGTCACGAAGTGCGTTGCCCTGGATGGCAGGACAATTTGTGTAGGGGACATTGTTTGGGCCAAAATCCTTGGCTTCCCTTGGTGGCCCGCCCGCATCCTAGCCATCACAGTGAGTCGCAAAGATAATGGGCTCTTAGTCAGGCAGGAGGCACGGGTCTCTTGGTTTGGGTCACCCACCACTTCCTTCCTGGCCATTACTCAACTTGCCCCATTTCTAGAAAACTTCCAGTCTCGCTTTGACAAGAAGAGAAAGGGCCTGTATCGTAAAGCCATCACAGAGGCCGCCAAGGCTGCCAAGCAGCTCACGCCCGAGGTCCGAGCCTTGCTAACTCAGTTTGAGACGTGAGGTGGTGTGCCTTGGTAAGGTAGGCAAAACAGGCACTCAAGCTGGCCCTGTACCCCTTCTGACACCTTTCAAACTTTTGCTGTACCCAGACAGCTTCCAGAGTGAAATCCAGAAAAGGCAACCAGGAGTAATTTATTTTCGTTGAGAAAGCGAGAGAAGGGGATTGAATTGAGTAAATGAAAGCAAACGGTTCTCATGTCAATTATCTAGTGTTCGCCCCTACGTAACAAAGTCTTTTGATCTTGTCATATCACCATACATTTATTATACCGAAAACAGATGATGGAGATTTCTAGGAAAAGGTTTTATGGGTTCTTCAGTGGTAATAATATTTTTTTGCCTTGAACTTAGTTGTTCTTGGTCAATGTGTGCTGTTGAAGGTCCTTGTAAACATGAAAAGAGTGGGTTTTTTGAGCTTGAAGGCATGTGTGAAAATGTCTGCTTGAACCCATTCTCAAACCAACTAAACGGTGGCCAGGCAACTGCTACTTAGTCTGGATCCCTAATTTAGCACAGCTAATGCTTCCTTTAGAATGATCAGAGAAAGTGTTATAGGTTCAGATTCCTGCTGCATTTTCTATCACTACAGTGTTTCTAGAAGTCAGAGTTTTTGTGTCCAATCTCCCTTACATGAACTCAAGTCTTGGATATCCCTTGAATCCTTGAGTTGTTTTCTTTTTTCATGGAAGTCGTGTAACAAAGTTGACCCTGCTGGGTAGTGCCTCGCTCAGGTAGAAAAAGGGACTCAATTGGTGCTGATCTTTCTCAGACGTTCTGAGACGACTAATCCAAGTGCAGTGATCTGTGCAGACGGCTGTTGATCTGGGCGTGGCTCTTGGCCAGCCTTGGCTTTGCAGCCAGTCGCGCTGCTGTTATGGAGGGGGGAGGTGCCTGTAAGCCGAAGTCACCTCAAGTGCCACTGTGAGGAGAGCACAGTGACTCTGTAAACGCAAAGAGTACCACCTCAGACACGGAGAAACCTGCCAGCCTATCTGTGCGTCCTCTTTCCCCACCCCTCGCAGCTACAACATCTGCTTCCCAAGCTCATTCCTCCCTTATCTACTTGCTCTGTTCACAGCTTCTTGTTTTTTTCCTCCTTGTTTTGTTCCCTCCTGCCGTTGTCATATGTTTGCATCTTAGACTGCTTTTTATATGTCTGATTAAGGGCGCAAATGTTCCTGCTCCTCAGCCAACCCGACTTCGTTTTTGCATGAGTTTGGGAGTGCATACATGTTAAATGGAGCATCTTTTGTATGGCTCCATATGTTTGTCCAATTTAGGCTTATCTCATGAAGAGGCAGTCTTAAGTTTTGATGTAGCTGCAGTGGAATGCAAAACTCTTTTGAAATGAGTTCCATTAAGTGAAAACACTCATCAACTGCGGTGTCCCGCTGCAAAGTGGGACATTGGAGCACAAGGCAGCAGTTCTCATATGTGTGAATATGTTCGTCATAATTTTGGGCCTCTGGCTGGTTTAGTTGTTCAGTGATTTGTTCTGATTCCAGTATTCATTGTCTCTCATCTGAAATGTTTTGCTAAGGATTATAGTGTTTTAAATTTATTTGTTGTGCCTGAACTTTATTTTCTGTCATTTCACTATTTGCAAAATAGGGCTGAAGGTCTTGTATGTAAAGTGTTCAAAATGTATTTTGCCTGACTGAATTGAAGATGAATGGCCTGGATCTTATTTTAATGCTGAGAACCAGTGATTTTATTTGTGTGGAAGAGCATTATCTTTTTTTTTTTCTTTTTTTCTTGTCTGTATGTGCATATCCTCGCATTGCATATCCATTAGCATCTTAAACTGTCCAGTTACATTTACACATCTGAGAAGGGACATACTGTAAGATATCTTGGTCTTTCCACATATGACTTTAGCAGGTAGAGATCGATGACTTGAGGAATAAAAAAAACAATGCTTGGTAGACCACACTGACTGACTGACGGAGGTTTGTGTAAAGGAGTAAAACGGTATTTATTTTGGTGGTTGGCTTTGTTTCATTTCAGCATCTTATTTTTACTTTTATTATTTCTATCTGTTTGCAGGTCAGAGAATGCTGTAAAACCATTGAAAAAAAAGTAACAGTTGAAGATATTGTGTACATGTTTTCTGATGTTTTAAGAGTATATAAATAAACTGTGAACTTCAAGAATTTTATCTATTCGTCATTATTTTCGTATTTTACCTTCTTAATATCATTCCTCACTCCAAACTATATTTGTCTCAGGTGTAGCATAGTGCACAACACTGTTAAGGGGAAAGCTGTTTTTCCATGTGTTTCTCAAGTGAAAGCAAAAACAAGAAATTTATGACAGCCCGGCCAAACTAGTGACTGATCCATTTTTACAATGATCAAAAACGGAACAGATTTTCCTACCTGCAAACAGATGAGAAAACCATAGGGCAGACTGAACCAAAATGCGTCAGACTGTAATGAAACACTAAATTATAAAGACGCACAGGGTTGTCATAAATGGTTTTAGCGATTTATTTCAGTGGATCTCTGCTGTGCGAGTTTGTTTCTTTATGCTGTCAGCGTCCACTTTTTCTTGGCTTGATCAGATCTGACATTACAATGGAAAAACAGCTGTGCATGACATTTAATGGAAAGAGACCTTAATTCTATGTTTGATTCGTATTGAATGTACATTGAAGAAACATCAGCTGTTGAAAGGAAGTAGAATATGTTGAATATAAGAGAGAATATTCATCTGCAAATTGAAAAAGTCAGAAAAATAACGTTCTCACTTTTTTAAGCTCATTTATTTCTAGAGACTTTTTGAAATCTGTAAACCAAATCTTCTATACAACAATGTCAGTTATGGAGCAGGGAGCAAGTCAGTATTTTCTTAGTAAAAAATTAATAATAAGCCTGAACTTCAGTGTTATTATTGTTACTTTAAGTGCAACTGTGCCAACACTAATTTTCTCTGACTGAAATTAAGCAATTTCTGAAAAGTGAATGATGCTAGGTTAGAATGCATCAAAATTATTTTTGTAAAGATCTTAGTATTAACTTTTTGTGAGTAGTTTTTATATACATATATATATATATATATATCTCTAATGTCTGAGGTAAAGTCTGACCGTCTGTTCTTTCCCCCCCCCCTTTCACAGCGCTGCAACTCTGAAGGGCTGCTGATTGGTCCGTTGCCCAAAGCACTGGCATTGGTCAAGAGCCATTCAGATGAGAGGAGCCATCCACATTTGGAGAAGCAGGTGTAATGGAGAAATTATTTTTATTTAAGAAAAGAATTCTATATTTATAACAATGAATTACAGACTCTCCATCTATTTCCCGATCCGTCATGCTGAAATGAGTTTTTCAAACCAGATTTCTCTTTACGCTGGCTTTTGTTTAAAAGCATGTGAGAGGACACTTGCAAATACTGGGAAGTTATGGCCAGTGTGGATTGTGGGTGGCGATCCAGCACGTTAAAGCAGGGTTTTAAGTGTTTGTTTGTAACAAAAGAGATAACTTATAAAATTGAAATATTTTATGTAAAAAAAAATGCAATAAATATTGCATGTGCTATGCTTCACAGTACAATTTGGGGAGGATTGGGTCTTATTGTGCTTTTAGTCTTGGATAAAATTCCAGTGTTCTTTCCCAACATCTGTGCTCCTTTATATTAAGAAATTCTGAGCCTTAATACAGTCTAGACTGTTCTTGAAGAGAGCTTGAAGTTTTCCACTCTTGTGACGCAACACACGTTCAATGATCAATGCACTCTGTGCAGCGTTACTAATCACTGCGACCCACTAGTTGACATTTTTGTGCTCCCCTCAGTTTATAAATGATTTTCTTATACAAGTTGAAGAATGCATCTTTCTATCTCTCAATCTTTGCTTCAAGGTTTTCCTGTAAAGATCTTTCATTGCGCACACTCAACCTGAGGCCTGTAAAAAGGGATTTCGAGTGAGCGAGAAACGGCTGCTTGAAATGCTCACACTTTTCAGTCTCGCTGTTGTACATACGTGCGTTTCAGTACAATCGGAGAGTTCTCCCGACTATACATATGAAGACGGTGGTTGTGGGCGTAAATTTGTTTTATTATTGTATTAAATGTACATCTCTATGAAATTAAACCTGTTTTTTGCCTTGTACTGAGCTGTGTGTTATGTGTATTCTTTAGTAGTTAATCATCCTGTAGTAATTACATCCAAGAAACGACACAACAGACAATGAGGATAGGATCTTATCCGCTGGTTTAATGTGAACGCAGGTAAGGGTGAAATGATGCTCATGATTGACAGTCTAGATTCACAGCAAATTTAACATTATGGCATGCCAAAAAAACTGAATATCTATATAATACAGGCTTACAGGCCCCCCCAAAATCAAAAACCACTTGACATGAGCGGATAATTCAATTGGTCAATGAAAAAACAGCTTTATATTACTTGTATCAATGAATTAATGCATACTGGGCATATGACTGAATAGTCAGAGAGTGAGTGGACACACGTTATGGGGCAGTTCACTATTGTGCCACTCTATAAAAAGACTAATTAGCTATCTGTTGTTGTTATTGGGATTCTGAACAAAGTTAACGGAGTAGGATCCTGTGTTGGTGTCTTGGTTGACCTGGAAGTTGGAGGTGGAGAGACCAAAGGGTCGTAAAATCATGTTCCCCAAGTCCTTCAGCTTGCCTGAGAAGACAAAGAGATGGCAAATAAATGATCTGCCAACAAAAGAAAGAGCTAAATACAGAAGTCAAAATATGTTTAATATTTATTTTGTACATTTAAAAAGGTATTTTCTCCAGTAATAGCAAAGCCAGCAGCCATTACTCGAGTCTTCAGTGTCACATGATACTTCATACGTCTACTACACTGATTTGGTTCCCAAGAAAAAACCTATTGAAAGTGTCTTGTGTGTCTATTTAATGAATTCTTTAATGAAATTCATGGTTTCTATGATTTTTATTGAAAATAGTTTCTAATTAAAATATATTAAATACATTTTAAATGTCAAGTATGACATCTGTACATTAATAATGAATGTAACCAATTTATAATTTATAAGCCTTATAATAAAGTGTGTAAATACATGAATATGGTATTAAATGGTGCATTTTCGTAAGCTAAGCTTTAAATGCAACACTCAATTTTATGCAATATGTAAGGGGTTCTTGGTCCGAAAAAAAGAGACTTAAAGTGTAAACTGACTGAACTGCAGTGAGATCAATATGAAGTGTTGAGCAGCCACACCCTCGCTGTGAACTGCAGGAAATTCAGCCTTTACCTCAAACTGGAAATCTGATAGTTAGAGGAAACACACAGTGGCTGAAACATTTATTAATCATACCTTGAAACAGGCAACACCAGCCTGTGCTCTGAGAAAGCACAACATTTAACCAGTAATGGAAAACCAGAGAAAAACGTACAAATCGATGCTACACTACCTAGTACTACTACTACTAATTTAAACGCCTACTAGAGAAACAAATAGATGTGAATTTTCTATTTCATTAAAGATCAGCTTGATCAATATTAATACCGACTTGTCAATGCTTGGTTGTCTGAAAACTGAAATATAAACCATTGTTGTTTTGAATGATTTCTGCTTTTGAAAAAGAAATAAAATCCTAAGACATTAGTATTAAGTTTATAAATATATAATTTATGAATATTCCATCACTTAGTATTAATTTTATTGTTATTTACTATCATTCTGCTTTTTGACACGATAAAATAACAGATAATGTTAATTAGACATATGACAAAGTGGAATTAAAAAACGGTCATTTATCATTATTTTAGAGTTTAATATTTTTGTTATGAAGCTTTTTTTTTGTTTTTACTAAAATTACAGAGTTCGCAAACTAAAGTCTCAAAGTGTGGTCAACTATCAGACAGCCACAAGCCTTTGTCTCAATGCAGTGCAGTTTATGGTGCAAATGAAAAATTCAGAAAGACTGCATTAAATATGATTCATGCAACAAGGACTTTTTTCGATCCAAGGTTCTTCGGTTTGAAAGGACTCTTTGAAACATACTAATTAATGGATCAGACTAGAACTTTATAAGAGCAATATGCTTAATAGCAACTGTGTGTCTTTCATCTCAACAACCTTCAAAATGAAAAGCACTTTTGCACTAAAGCACTCACGCTTTCTTCAGCCTTAGGAGTGTTGCTAAATTACAGTGCAGTCATATTTACTAATATTTTGGCGGGATTTAGCGTGTGCTTTTATATGATATATAAATTTTTATATGAAGTATTCAGAATATTGTGATTATCAAATACTGCAATTTGATTAAATCTGCTGCACTGTATATTTTCACAAAGTGAATGCGGCACTGTATTCATTTATTTGCATGCAGCTTGTAACAGCAGAGAGAAGGAATAATGTTTTAAAAGCAGCTTGCTTTTCACAAACTTCATCTCTGCAAGAGGTCTGAGTTTAATGTACAGTTGGGAACACAATGTGTGCTCGTTTCAAAAGTTTAACACATTACTTCACCAAAATAAAAGCTTGAGGGCTTGAAGATGCCAATACCTGTATTGTAACTTGTTAGTAACTTGTTTTTTTTTTACTTGTTTTTTTCCTTTTGCAGGTCTCAGAAGCCGCAATAGAAGGCGTTTTTATATGAAATAACATGTCTTATCATACCTGTAATAAAAGACGAAAAAAAATCACTTTTTCTTTTATGAGAAAAATGAAATCATACTCATCATCTCTTCTTTCAGCCTCTCGTTTCGCTCCTCAATTTGTCGTGGCAATCGCTATGAAAGAGAAATAGAAAGAATTCTGAGACCCTATTTAAGGCTGTTGATTTGAGATCATATAAAAAAAATTAAAACATGTTTTTTTTTAAATAACAAAGCAGCAGCTGCATTAGTTTATGGACATATTCAAGCTTAAATGGGCTTGAACCTTTTTGGGCCTTGAGTGTGCATTGCTGTCTAAGCAAAATATCCTAATTTGTGTTCTGAAGATGATTGCAGGTCTTGCAGGTATGGAACGACATGAGGGTGAGTATTTAATGACAGAATTCAAATTTTGTGGTGAACTATCACTGTAACAATAATCACGTAGTGCAGCGGCTCTCAAGAAAGGGCCTAGGCCCACTAGGGGGCCTCAGCAGACTTACAAGTGGGCCTCAAAGTAACTCAAAATTAAATCAAACAAGACAAAAACGGGGTTTAAAATAAGCTTTGAAGAACTAGGATTTTGATGATTTTGGAAACCTTGATATATAAAGGAAAGACTAGTTTTAAAGTCTGGTTTTTTTTGGAAAAGTCCAAGGAAATTTTTTTATGAATAATTGATATATATATACCGTATACACACACATATAAATGGAGATTTACTCCTAATCAAGGATCTGGTTTTGCTGAAGAGATATGCATGAATATATATATAATATATAAGAAGAATGTATGTTTACTAGTGCGATCAAATGATTAATTGCGATTAATCACTTCCAAAATAAATGTTTTATTAACATAATGTGTGTGTGTGTACTGTATATATTTATTAGGTATATATTTATTAGGTATATATATATATATATATATATATATATATAAATACATACGGTATATATTTAGAAAATATTGACATGTATATACATTTATTTAATTGTATTCTCATATTTTCTATTAATATATAGCATAACATATTTTACTTCAATATACGCATGCATGCTTAAATACATATATATACATAGTATGCATGCATGTAGGCTATTATGTAAACAAAAACTTTTATTTTGGATGTGATTAATCGTTTGAAACTGTTTAATACTGGCATAAATATCCTCAAATCATTGATAAAAAAAAGGGAACCCTAAAATTTAGTCTGGAGTAACTAGCAGTGTTGTTGTGGACAGCCGAGTTGAAAACACTGAGAACCGTAACGTAGAATAACCCACCATACAGGCCTCTCTGGCTGCAGGGAGGCCCGGGTCTTTCTCCAAGACACTTTTATAGTCCTCTAGAGCTTCATCAAGCTTGTCTGTCTTCTCGTAGAGTTCGGCTCTCCGCAGAATGGCACGGACATGATTTGGATTTAGTTCTATGGCTGTGGAAGACAAGACAATACACATTGTCTACTTTGTGTCAAACTACACTTCCACAGGAAAAGGAAATAAAAACATTAATCAGAGACACAACATAAAAATAGCGTGTGTTAATAAAATGTGGGAAGGATATTCTCTCACCTTTAGAGCAGTCACTGATAGCACTGTCTTTTTTATCCTGGCAGATAAAATTATAAATAAAGTTATTATGCAAAACTATAAATAATTGAATATTTGGATAATCATGTACAAGAAACATCTATCCAGAGCACTCACAATAAATGATTGCATCAAATGTTATTACGCTGGAATGTTTCCAATATATTTTAAAATGATAAATCATCAAGTCATCGATTTGTGATTATGCAAAAAAAAAAAATCTTATAATCTTATGCATACATTATGTCAAACTGTGTCTTCAGAGAACATTTAAACAAACAATAGTCCATAGAGACAAAATGTGTTCAGAAAATAAAAAATAAATTACTTTCTAAATATACATCCTATATTTGCACAAAACGGCCAATAGTTCACCTGATGCAGGCGTGCAGCAGCTCGATTAGAGAAGAGTATGGATCTCTCTTTACCGTAGCACACAGGGCACACTTTCAGAGCAGAAGTGTAAGACTCTTCAGCCTCCACATGCTCTGTAAACAACGACATGTAAGAAGCTCATTCACAAACACATCCGAAAATCTATAATATCTATTGTACCAAACATTAGGGATAGTTTATCTTAAAATGAAAGGTATGTCATTAATTCACTCAAGTATGGGTATTTTGTTGTTGCACATAATATTAGTGAAGACTCTTCAAGCATGATTTTTACTAATGTCCACTACATACAAAGTTCCTAAAATGAGGAAGGAACAGATGTTATTCACTGATTTTTACAGCATTATGTGTATAATTATTTACATTTTGGTGCACCAATTTAAGGCATCTGACTTGACAAGTGCTCAAAGGTTTGGTCACATGGTTGCATTTATTAAACAGTTAAAATTGTGAAGTTTTATTAGAATTTTAAATAATTATTTCTACTTATTAAAACACAGTTTGTTCCTGTGATGCACAGCTAATTATAAATGTAAAATAAAAATGGTAAATACTATCTTTACTGTCTACTTGTATATAATTTAATTTAATGTCTTTCATGGAGCTCGGCAGATGTGACTGTAAGGCACGTTTCACACTGAATGCGAAAGCAGGGCGTATTTTTTCCAGCTTTCACACAGCGCACAGGAGCGGCAGTGCGGCGATAGTTTCGTCTCTTACGCTGAATTAAAGTGACAGTGCTCAAAACTGGCCCGATTAATATGAAAAGTAACACATTTTACCATAAAATAGTGTAATTGATGTGTTTCGTGTTTAACGCTCATATTAGGGCTGGGCGATATATATCGAACTATATATTATGTGCATCTCGTCGGTAAAGCCGGGTCTTTGATTAGCGCTAAATCTCTGTCAGCTGTGTTTAAATGCAGCGCCAGTTTATGAACAGAGTCGTAGAAGAGAAGCTGCGCCATTGAATCACCTGCGAAACTAACGCGCAGCTTCTCGTTGATCTACGGCTCTGTCTGTTCATAAACTGGTGCTGCATTTAAACACAGCTGACGGAGATTTAGTGATAATCAAAGATCTGCTTTACCGACGAGATGCGCATAATATATCGTGCGGTATATATTGCCCAGCCCTAGCTCATATGCAAAAATAAAATGCACAAAAACACAAATTTTTTGCCCAAACCTCAAAGGTCTGTTAAATGAATAAAAAAAAGAGGCATTTGTTAGCTTTAAGATTAGTTTTTCAATTCAATTATTCAATCTAAATAATTATTCAATCCGAATTTTGTCTTGGATCTCAAAGGGTAACCTATTCAATCTAGCATCTGCATGCTAGTATAGTATGCTATTCTAAATGGATGAAGAGCAGGAATCCTGTTTATCCCTGACTGTGCTGTCTTACCTCCACTCTTAAACTGTGTGTTGCCCTTCTCCTTCAGCTCTAAACTCTCATTTCTTCTGCTCTGTAGTTTGAAAAAAAAAAAAAAAAGGAAAAGAAAAAGAAAAAAAAGTGAGAATACGGTGTGAAATCTGGTACAGACAGACGTGAAAAAGAATAATTGGATAATGCTCACCTCTTTTTCTTCCTCGGTCAGGTCTTTCTCCTGCTCACGCAGATATTCCTCATCATACTCGTTTTCCTTGACCGTCTCCTCTTTAAATTCAGAATCAGAGTCGCCCTCTCTCTGCTCATCGCCATCCACAAACTTCTCCCATTTCTCCTGTTCCTCATCATTGTCTTTCTCAGGAGCCAGGTCTGTTGTTAATGAGACGTGTCTCTTTTCAGCCGAACTGTCCTCATGCCCTTCAGAATCCTCTTCTGACGTGTTATCTGAACTCAAGCGGTCAGCGCCATCCATGTTTTCTAGTCTCTCATTTTCTGTCCTGCCGGTTGATTCCAGCTTTTCTCTGTGCTCTCTCTCTCTGTGTCCATCTTCTTCAGGTAATGTGTCCTCACAGTCATAGAAGCAGTCTTCCTCAGGGTCTGTGGTGGTTTCTCTGGTCTCTGACACTTTTAAGGTGTCAGCCATGGCAGCTGAGAGCATCTCAGACTCCATATCCATCGGGAGTTGTTCTGTCACCACAACCTTAACAGCGTTTAAATAAAGTAAATATAAATGATCTCAAGTCAAATTCACCTCCAACACTGCTAAACACTTTAGCATGATCCTACATTTAGGCTATATGAATAAATTAACAGTATGCCCTTTTTATTTCAGATAAATAATATTTCTAATAAATAACGTAAGAATGAAACGTGTCTAAAATACACACGGTTTCTACAACTACATGAAGGTAAATATTAAAACAGTATTGGTTTGGACTCGTCCAATAGTCAACTATCATGCTTATTTTAGACTTAATGTACCTCGTAAGATACTTAATTTATACATTAACATGTTTCTGCATGCATGTATTAGATATAAAGAGGAATCATAACTATGGAATGTAGTAAGATAGCTTGCCTTGACAAAAATATCAGTCAACACTATTAGCACATGTGTTAAAAGGACTGATTTCTCTTCGTCAGCTGTACACTTGGCAAGCACGAATGCTTGAAAGTTTAATTTTCATTTGCAATGGGATTTACAAGCAGAATGAAATTTATATTTTAAACGCTACACATTAGATAAAAACAATAACTCAGTACCTCTTTCTCGGCTTCTAGAAATGAGCCATAACGTCTCTTCCGGTTAATCGCTCTCTGCGTGACGCATGGGCAGGAGAGCATTCTGGGATATGTAGTAGGAGTTCGTATTCGCTTACTAAAAGGCTTATTTGTGTTTTGTAGAATGGTTAAACGTTTCAATGTCATAATACATAAATAATTATCTAAGTGTAACATTAAAAACCACCTGAACATAAACCTAAATATTATGAATAGCCTATTAATCATTATGTACAATAATAATAATATTAAAAATAGCAAAACATCAGATTAAGTGGAACAAATAATTTCATTAATTTTATAATTTCATATAAGCCAAAATGAGACAGCAGGTAGTGGCTGAGACAATTATTTTAATTACTGATTAATTGTTTTTTTACATACCAGGAGACAAACGAAATATAAAAGTCATTATGATGTAAATGATCTCAGTTAGCACATGGAAAATCTACAAATCTACAAATTATTGGATGATCTTTCACGTTATACAGTGCCCTAAACTAATACTGGCACCCTTGGTAAATCTGAGCATGGAAACTGAAAATAAATCTGCATTGTTTATCCTTTTGATCTTTCATTAAAAAAACAACAACACAAAATTATAACCTATTATTGAAGTAAAAACTCATGATGAAATAAATGTTTTTCTCCAATACATGTTAGCCACAATTATTGGCACCCAATTATTGCAACATCCTTTTCCCAAGATAACAGCTCTGAGTTTTCTCCTGTAACGCCTAAAGAGTTTGGAGAACACCTGATAAGAGACCATTCCTTTATGCAGAATCTCTCCAGATCCTTCAGAATACCAGCTTCATGTGGTGCTTCTCTGACTTATTTTCTGCAGGGTTCTTGAGTGTTTCCAGCTAAAAAATTTAAATCTTATTTTTTTAGTTTCATCCGATAATAGAATCCAGTCCACTTGTAGTTCCAGTCCTGTGTGACAACTGAATATGTTGAATTTTTCTTAAACCCTTCCAAACAACATATGCTGATGTTGATTGGAAATATTTTTTTTCCCCTGATGGTGAAAATGGTAAGATTCTTAAAGCCACTTCACTAACTGTTGAAGCTCAATTATCTTTTGCTGCACATCATACATATAGTATTTGTTTTTTTGATGATTAAGGGAATTTGGGATTTGTTTTCTCTCCTTTACATATTTCTGTGAAACAAGAAACCATGGCTGGATAACTTCTTGTCCAAAATCACCCTGTAGTGGTCAAAACTGTGAATATGAATATACTTTAGAGATATTTAACTCACAAAAAATTCTAGTGGTCAACAAGTATTGGAGAAAATCATTTATTTCATCACAAGAATTTCTCCCTGTAAATTGTTTTACTTCAATGATAGGTTAGAATTGTGTGAAATCTTTTTGAATGAAAGATCAAAAGGATAAATAATGCAGATTTATTTTCACAGCCACCTTTGCTCAGATTTACCACGGGTGCCAATATTAGTGGAGGACACTGTATAGGCTGTCCTCCTTCTTGATCAAGCTGTTGAGACCAACTCAGGACAGTAAAAAAGAATATGATTCATCCTTTAACAGAAATAATGTTTGCATTTAACATTGGGGATATAAAGCTTTTGTCAGCGCTCCATACATTAGTTTAAACAAACACCGCCCCACCGGTGCACACTTTAGTATTTTGGCTGCAAAGGAAGTGTTTTGTACAGGCCACATTGTTTATTGTCTGAGCGGTTAACATGTAGGGCTTTGTTTTTTGACCCAGAGTGCATGTGCAGCAGCGGAACAGGAATACTAATATGAAGCCAGTCTGAATTTTGGCAGTCTTCCTCTCTCACTTCCGAGTTCTCACTTAGCCAGCTTGATGTGTTGAGGAGCTGAGAGAAGGACATGATAGACTGTTCTGGCTTATAATGTGTCCAGCTATGCTCTGTGTCTGGCTTGCCTTTGGGCCACCTGGTAAATCCTGGCATAGGAAAAAGATTGTAAAACCCAGTGATTGGAAAAAACTGGCCTTAAAACTTCACATATAACAAGCGCATATATTTTCAGTGTATGACTTCACTTTTCCACTGACAACAGTGAAAATAAAAGGGGAGAGAAGGACCAAGATAGTAACAGAAGTCTGTGTGACATCCTGGTATGCTCATGCAAGGTCTTGTGATACATGTGGTATTTAAATATAGAGGCAAATGTACGCAACACAGAAACTTGCTTCAACAAACTAAGCATTACAAACAGTGCTAGCTTAAATCTGGCAGATGCCAGAAATACTTGCCATGTTTATATAATAAAAGTAAGACACAGAAATAAGAAATGCTGTTAGGAAGTGATGCCCTGTGCTGTGCATATGTTAAAACAAGTGTGATATTTGCAAGTAAACAGTGATTTTTCTGCAGATTTCTCTTTAGTTCACCCAAAAAAGAAAATTCTGTCATTAATGACTCACCTTCATGTTGTCCCAAACCTGTAGGTCCTTTCTTTGCGCACAAACAGTGTTCTTGTAGCTTGTGCACAAAAAGTGTTTTCATAATGTTACAGTTCAAGCACTAATGTCAAATAAGCCATTTGAACAATGTCCTTACTGCCTATAAGTGTTGCTGTCTATGCACGGATTATCGCATAAAAAATATATTCATTAGTATTCCCAAGATGAACAACAGTCTTACAGGTTTGGAATGACATGAGGGTGTGTAATTAATGACAGCATTTTCATTTCCGCGTGAACCGTCTCTTGTAAGAAACTGGAATAATTTACCAAAAATACAAAAGTTACGCACCCTGAGACCATCCAAAATGTATTTGAGTTTGCTTCTTCATTAGAACAGATTTGAATAAATGTATCATTGTATCAGTTTCTCATCAATGGATCCTTTGCAGTGAATGGGTGCCGTCAGAATGAGAGTCCAAACAGCTGATAAAATCTTCACAAAAATCCACAAGAAATCCATATGTTTATGAAAGAATGAAGAAAACTTGAAGTTTCAGAATAAAATACAATCACAATCAAATCTGTCGAAATTAACAACACAAAAACAAAAAGAGGAACTCATTACCTGATCTGACTAACAGGGATATAGTGAGTTCTAGACAATCATGAATGTCTACTTATGAAACAGTTTTGAAATATGATCAGCTTGGATATTGAATCACATGTAAACGCGTTGTCCATATTCTAAATATCACAACTGGAAAATGACTTATACCCTGATACTCAACCCTAAATTCCAAAAATATCACCTTAAATCACATACTGTATGTCAAGTGGACACGTTTAAAGACTTTTTTTAATAGAACACAGATAACAGGGACCTTCACAAATGAAATTTATTTCTTCATTATGGACTTGTCTCGAGAAGGAAAAATAAGTCTTTATATACTACAGCACACGATGTAACACTAAATATAGAGAGATAACTTTTATATGGGCCACTTAGTAAATAAGATGTACAAGTGTGAAGGAGAAAAACACATCAGCAGAAATGCACACATTCTTCTTTTGCTAATAAAGCACCGATGTTTCCCTTGAACAATTTCCGGCTGCACAAAACAAACAAATCAAAGCTGAATTTAAAAAAAGTGAACAATATTTTCCTTTTTTTTTAATGAATCGAACAGTAAATGTAGAACCAATGACCACATTTTCCTATTAAGTACGACGTCTTGTTGTATAACACATTTACACCTTGAAAGAATCCAGTTTGCTGGTTCAGGGGACACACACAATATGTTGATTCGTGCTTTAAATTGTTCAGTCGAACGTTAGCTTTTCATGCCATCCATTCATTTGTTAAAAAGTGTGCTGTAATGACCCCAAACCAAAATCAGTTTATACATCTGACATCTTTTACACCTTTTGAACTGGAAATCACAAGGCGTCACGGATTTACTGTGAATTTAACTGGATAATCAGTCCAATAAGCGTCATTATAAAACTGACACAACCTGAATAATAACATGAAGATCAAAAGAGAAATAAATAAACGGAGTGAACAGACCAGCGAGCAAGTCATACTGAGTTTTATCAGGGCTGCTCACAGCTGTGCACAGAAGTCCAGGTGCAGAGCTGATCCCTTTATTCATGCAAAAGTTACTACAATCATAGCCACTATAATCAAACAGGCCAAATATACTCTTCACCAACTACAAATCTGAAACAGTATATACACAATAATAGAACTGATGTAGTGATATTTCAAATCAAATCAAATCTCTTTCACGCACTGCGATGATGCATATTTGCAATAATTTTTTTTTTTTTTTTTTATTCAATTAAAGGGACAGTTCACCCAAAAATGTAAATTCTGTTATAAATTACACACTCTCACATTATTACAAACCCATTAGACCTGTATTCATCTTCGGAACACAAATTAAGATATTTTGGATGAACTCCGATAGCTCTCTAACCCTCCCATAAACATCGGTAAAAAAATAATTCATGCAACATCAGGGGTAATTTAAGAAGCTATTAGTTGTTTTTTTTGTTTTTTTTGCACAAAGAAAATAAAAGCATCAACTTTCAGTTCAAAAATTTGTCTCCTCTGCATCACCAGCATCAATATGTTTTTTTACAAGTGTGATACTCCCCAAAAAGGTGCTATTATTTGCTTTGCACACACAAAGTATTCTAGTAGCTCTGTGAAAAATTTAACCCCTGATGTCACATGAATTATTTTCTAGATGTCCTTACTAATATGCTTCTAGGCTTTACTTAATTACTACAATTTGGGTGAAAATGGGTGAACTATCCCTTTAAGAAAAACCTAGTAAACACTGCTATATAGCCTTATAGAGTGCAATAGTCAGGTTCCAGAAGTAAAAATCCCATTCATTTTGTTAATAAAGAAACAGATTTTTAACTTTAATTCAAAGACAGACTGAACTGTACGAGGTTGTTAATCGATAATACATGCTGACTTTGAAGCCATCAGCCCACTTGATTTAAACTTTTTTTTTATTATTATTATTTAAAATTCCTGATGAAAATCTACATTACCCATCAACAAAGAAATCATGCCAAAATAACCCCTTCAGTCTCTCATATTCTCTGTCTTTTGTAATAAACGTAAAATATATTGTTTGTGTATGTAAGCTATAATCAACATCAAGGGAAAGTTCCCTAAAAATACTGTCATCTCACCCTCATGTCATTTCAAACCCATAAGACCTTTGTTCAAATTAAGATATTTTGATAAAACATTGGTTATTCACCTGTGATACTCTACAAAATGGCTCTATATGTGAAGTTGAATAAATAAATAAATTAAAAATAAAAACTGTTGAATATTTTTGTTTCAATTACTACTGTAACAATGTCCTTGCTACTTTTCTGTGCCTGGAAATTTTGCAGTTGCACTGCTTTCTATGGTTAGATTTCTTGATTTCTTTAAAAACATCTTAATTTGTGTTCTGAAGATGTATGAAGGTCTTATGGGTCTGGAATAACATAAGGGTGAGTAATGACAGAAATTACATTTTTGGATGAACTATCCTTTTAAATGAATGTAAAAGCTCCATTGTTTCCCAATACTTCATGGCATTGTTTCCCTCACTGAAACCATGAATACAGAGTCTTGTGCAATTTACAAATATGTTTTTGCTTTAAATCAAAGTTTGTAATGCTGTGACTCACCTCATAGCTGATTTATTTCATTTATTCTTTTTTTTTTAACTCTCTATGGGAAAATCTAAATAAAAATACTTCTGGAACCAAAGCAGAGGGAACGGTTTCACATGACAACGCAGTCAAATTTCTTAACATGAAACACTATTTTTTCTTCCCAAACTCCTTCCCAAAGGGGGATAAAATAATATCAACTCAAATCAATATTTCAGGTCCATTTATTTACTTACTTGGTGTCCTAATCACCTGGTCAGGGTTTTGTGATAATTACCGGCTGACTGTACATTTTGTCTTACATAGCAACTGCTCAAGTTAAACAATGTTGACGTGCATGAGAAGATGTGCAATGTATGTCACGTCTGCAATATTATATCAGATCCATCCAGAAAGAACTGAGAGACGGAGAATTCACTGGCATGAAAGTCCCTGTCCACATCAATCTAGATTGTAGTCTCAGGCGTGTGTCTAGATATCTCTCGCTTCCCATTCTGTCCATTGGCATGTTGGGAGAACAGCAAAGCCATCCTGTTAGTTTTGCAAGGACTCGTCGCCCTAGAGCTGGATCTCATCGTACCAGGAAAAGGGCTCCCAGATAGGGAGGAAGAGGAAGAGGAGGTACACTGGCCCCAGCCTGGAAGCAGGCCGGATGCAGGACGAGAGCCCACAACTCTGCTGAATAATGTTGGGCTGGGTTGCATTGGGGCCAGGGTCTGCTGACTGCCATTCATGCAAATGGAGCTTGTGTCTGTGTAGACCTGGCTGGACGAGCCCGTCTGGACGCGGTAGTTGTACGCCCTCCAGCCCTGTTGTTTCCTCTGCTGACACTGGCAGCGTAAGATCCGAATAAAGGCCTGCTTGAACTCACGGCTGTAACAGGGGTAAATAATGGGGTTCAGGCAGCTGTTGAAGTAGCCCAGCCAGAAGATCACTTTGAAGAATGTTTCAGGAGGACGTAAACTGGTGTTAAACGAACCTAAAAATCAGAGAAATAAATAAATACTTTTTTTTGTGAACAATCTGCATGCACTATACTTTTTTATCTTTCACCAATAGATGGCAGACTTTATCAACTCACAAGTAACCTTCAGAAATAGAGATTTAAAACAATTAAGTTTTCTAACTTGTTGTCATCTTAATGACAATTCTGAAATGTAATGTAATGTGTCTCCTTGCTTTAATCACTAACAGCACAAAACACATTTTTATGTCCTTACAATCAGCATAAATTAAAGGCAGTATAACAAAAGCGATCATGATGTGTACAAATCCTTTTTTTTGCAGTTTAATAATGATGTGGAGTAACATTAACTATCATTAAAATGTGTCACAAACACTTTTTCTGCTTTAGGCTAATTAAAACTGGATGTTTTATGCTTTTTAAAATGAAAGTAGGACAATATGATTACTTGTAATGTAAATGTGTCACAAAGGCAAACATAACTGTATAAAACTGATCTATATGTAATATATAAACAGTACTAAATGAAATGTATATCACATTTCAAAAATGTCATTCCTTATTTCTGTGTTTCACTATTGGGATGGGATATGATCTATATACTGTATGTTCTCAAAATCTGTCATATTTCTACTTCAACATTAAGCCTGTCCTGGTCTTAAAAAGGACATCTATTTTTGAACACTCTCATCATTAAGAGCATAGTTTGAATAACTTATTCTTTTGCGGCGCACTCTGTTAGCTTTTATTAAAATGGTTATCTTAAGTTTTTAAATTCCAAAATCTGTTTTATGAGGAAAATTTATAGTGCTTTTATGACTACTCCAGCTTAAATCAACTGTCTATTTAAAGAAACAAGCCAGAAAATCTAACTCCACTATAGAGCTCCCATTTTCTAACTGGAAGCCTTTCTCAGGTTTATACTCCCCCGGTCTCCAAAACATTAAAAAAAGGTCACACAGATCCATCATGCTTTTCCAGGCTCCGACTGTAGCTTATCTGCACTCATGAGTTTACTAACTCACTCTTCCCTGAGGAATTTGCTGCTTTTTCACTCAACTTCAAATGCATGATGTGCAGCCCATACCCTTTTTTGGCTCTGATTTTACTAATTAGACAAAATCTTTTCCCCTTTTAGTCTGAAAGCTTCAAAGTTGTACTTATATATTATGTACTTTCAAAAATTCCTCTAACAGGAACAGGATGGATGACTGAAGTGAGAGATTTGGGCTAATTCGCTATGGTACGTATGAGTACAGAGCCGGATGAGTCTTGAGTTCATTACCACACTTCAAGAAGAGCCACAGGTGTGAGGCCGCCGGTCAGCCTCTGTCTCTGCCAGTAACTGAATTATTCCATTACGTTAAGATGTTCTCGCCTCTTCCTTCTCTAAATCACATGTCACTCAGACATCTCTCCGTCAGAGCAGCTGTAAATTAAGACAATCTACGCTATAAGAAGTCAACAGACAATCTTGCAACAACCTTGTTCCTTCGAGCAAGTAGCTTCTGTTCTGTTGTCAAGCTGACATTTAGAGAAACCTCGCTGCTTTGTTGTTTAGTTCATCTGTGATTAAATAAAGTCTGTAGAAATCATTGCCCAAAATAGTTTAAACCGCCCTGAGAAAGCACATTACTTGATGGATAAACTCTCATGTGGCCTGGTGCCAAAGTGGCCATTGATTTTTCAATTATCTGTATTCCATCCGCATCCAATACCATTTAGAAAAGTTAATTAATTATTACATGTAGCAAGTAAATTAATCTTTGCAGAATTTAAAGCCTAATCAACACTCAAAAACCAAGTGTGGACATATAATAATAGACATCATGATTAAAAATGTGAGTTCAAATATTTGTAACATGGCATATGAAAACAAAGGCTACTCAAAGAAGGGAAGTCAACTCCTTAAGGTCAGACACATGGAATATATTTCCCTTCGAAATATTTCCTCACTAATTTGTAGGAAAAACATATCAGCCCATCTGCTAATATGACCCTTTAGAAGGTCACTGGGAGCTAAACTCCTGGGTCACAAAGTGAATATAGGAGGGTGATTAAATTTTGACCAGATTTTTCAGTAGTGGGAAAAGTACCTCTTCTATATTCCCACACCTCATCATAAAACTCTGGGTTCAGATTGGGAGTGAGCCTGGGAATGAGAGAGCTCTGAAGACATTGGCATCTCCAGTGCATTCCACCAGGAGACTTCAGCGAGCTTCAGGGAGTGACTCGTCCATTGCTGAATTAAATGACCACACGTCAGGTTAACTTTGCAATTCAAAACAACACATGAGTGAAGGATTCATTGCGAAATAAAATCTAATCGTGAATTATGTCTTCGCAATTAACATCCTGCCTCTCTTCCACTGGCAATTATCCATGACAGTACTTGAAACTGATCTTTTCATTAGCAAATGCATTGAACTTTAACCATTCGAGACGTTTTTGAAAAACAATGAGAGGTCTGGACTACCACAAACAGAACATAATTTACCAATAAAGCGTTCAATCTGGAGACATGCAGTTTTTCTTGGCAACAGGATCGCATTCTAAAGTGTCAGAAATGGCACAATCTTGACATTCAATCTGATTTCCAGCTTGAGTGCACACAGCCCCTCCAGAGGGCACTCCATCCAGAACATCACCATCATCTCAGAAACTCCATTTCCCATAACACCCTAAGACTGTTTGCACACACCTGGTTAGGAACTGATTGCACACACACCTGGTTCCTATCAGGAGGACTATTTAAGTCACACACACACTTATCCCTGTCGCTCGCTGTTTTTATGAACCTTGCCTGCCTGATAAATGCTGCGTATGGATTTGCTCACCTCAGACTCCTTCGTTACGCAATCTTTAAAATTGCTGCTATGATTATTTAAAGCAATGCCAATAGCTATGTCTCTGTGCAACTGTTCATTTAACAGCCTTGCATATTTTAGTAGTAATACTGAACTAAAATAAACTGTAAAAATGCTATGATGATATTTTACTGTTTCATGATAAATGCATTTTTTTAAGATGGTATTTTTGAATGCATGGAGCAATACTAGCAAAGTGCTGTAATAAAATTGTAAAACAGGATCCAGAATATATTCAGCTTGTACATTTACCTGGTTCCCTGTCTAAAAGTGTGATATAATGTGTATAGGACATGGGATTTATTTAGAGCTGACAGAATTCTATACATGCATTCTACTGTTAATCATGCACCGCAGGAACGGCTGTAATTGGGAATAAATTCCACATGCTGCTACAAATGTTTATAAAAATCAAATTATTATGGTAATGTCACATGGGTTTGTTTTTCATTTGTCCAACAAGGTTGAACTTTATTTTTTATCATACACTAATGAAATAATAGGGAAGCTGCCCAGACTGTTTTAAACGGTATGTCCTGGGACTCCTTTATGCCACAGTAATAACATTGGGACAGATCATAAGCTTAGAAAGTTTATATATGTTTAGGATTATATGTTTTCTGTAATTTATGAAACACAAATCTAATTTCTAGGTGCTTTATATGATGGGTCAGATGGACTGCCAGCTAATGGCAATCTTGGTCAGGCTGGTAGACCACCATGGACTACTAAAAGCCTGTTATAAAAACAGTTTTTTGTTGTTGTTGTTATACTTTCTTTTTTTTATAGGGTTTAGGAATAATTTGACTACATTTTTCACTTTGTTGCATATAAAGTGAAGCAAACATATGTGCTGAAAAACAGTTTGAAGTTTAGGGGAATTTTTTTTAACTAGTGCCTGTCATGTTCAAGTGATCAAATTTAAGTTATAGCTACTACATTCGTTTTCTTACTTTTATTTAGCACCACCATATTTAGTTATCCATCACGAATCTAACTAAAATTCAGTTTTTTATATTTAAAATAAGTGAAACATTGAACTGTAACACTGAAATGATTGTAATATAAAATTAAATTTGACAATGGAACCAAAAAGTTTGTTTTGTGGGTTACAATTTAAAAAACCATCATACCTACCGATGGGTAATGCGAGGAAAAATGGTAACCAGCACAGGATAAACATGCCCACAACAACACCAAGCGTTTTAGCAGCTTTCTTTTCTCTAGAAAACTTGAGTAATTTGACTGTCAGCGAGCTCCTCATGTGGCCTTTGCTGCAGTCATCCTGCGCCTGTGAGCCTTTATAGTGAATCCGGAGCGTCAGCTCGTTGGAGTCCATGTGCTCCTTCATCACTCCAGCCTCGAGGTTTTTAGTGGTTCTTTTGGCAACTATATACACGCGGCAGTACATAGCCAGAATTACCGCCAACGGGATGTAGAAGGAGCCCAGCGAGGAAAAGAGCGCGTAAAACGGCTCCTCTGTGATGAGGCACACGGTGTCGTCCTCTGAAGGAGGCTCTTTCCACCCGAGCAGAGGTCCTATGGAGATGACAAATGCAAGAACCCAAACACCCAGCATGGCCAAGAGCGCCCTTTTCTCGGTTACAATGCTCGGGTACTGCAGGGGGTAGCGCACTCCGATGTAGCGGTCTATGGAGATAACGCACAGGCTCATGATGGACGCGGTGCAGCACAGCACATCCACCGCAGCCCAGATGTCACAGAAAATCCTTCCGAACACCCAGTAGTTGAGAATTTCACGCGTGGCGGACACCGGGAGGACAGTTGTGCTCAGCAACAGGTCTGCCATGGCTAAATTGATGATGAAGTAGTTGGTTGGGATGCGCAGGTGCCTGTTGCACACAACGGAGAGAATAACGAGAATGTTGCCCACGATAGCAAACACAATAAAAGCGCCCAAAACCATGCCCAGTGGAAGCGCGCGGCTGAGGCTGAACGAGCTCGGTTCGGTCCCGTTACCGGCGGAGCTCGAATTGGAGACGTCGGACAGTTCGGAGGACGCATTACTCAAGAAGTTCACGGCATGATCTGTATCAGAACTCATCTTGCCTCGGCAGTACCTCCATACCAAAGTAAGAGCGGGAGTCACCGCCAAATGCGCAAATGGTTAATTCTGGATGCAAAAGAAGAAAAAAAAGAAAGATAAAAAATGACGAATTCAAAGGTTCCGTAAGCCCTGTTGCGCAGCAAGTGCGAAATAGAAAAAGTCCGTAATTGTAAACGCTGCATAAAGTCCAGTTAAAGACATGCGTAACTTGGTTGGCCGAGTTCTCCGCAGTGTCTCTCCCGGTGTTTCTCGGCTGATGTGGCTCTGACCACTCCTGCATTCACCAAACCCCCTCCCCTATAGAGACAACACAGGCAGTCACGGAGAGACCTCGCAAAGCAGACTATTTTCACTGCCTCTGAACCTCTCCACCAATGGCACACCGTTATAACCTTTATTTTCCACAATTTACCAGTGTCTGCTTGTGTTTCTATAACGAGGAATCTAACTGTAACTTACACAAATTGTGTATATCCTTGTATATTGTAAGTTACACGTATTTAGGCCTATGTTAATAACAGTAAATTAGCGAATAATAACAAACCCTAATCCTATAGTAAACACATGATGGTTATTATGCTATTATTACTCAGTAATTCACGTTGAATAACAGTGTAACAAAACACATTAAAATAAAGTGTAACATATGTTTTAACTAAACTATAATTTAGCCATCTACAAATTTCAAATACAGTACTAGTATTGCTACTGAGATAATGTTGGTTATGCTTTATTTTACTACATGTAAGCTATTTACTAGGGATTGGCTTAGGGTTGCTTGCACATGATTCTGCAAAATTAATTGTAACTACATGTAACATGTATAACAAGTGCAACACTTTATTTTAAGGTGTCCTTGTAATACATTTGACATGTTTTTGCTACTATAATAACAATACATTATTCAAGTAAACCTAAGCCATACCCTAATTTTAACCATTTTGTAAGTACATGTAGTTAATTACTCAGTACTTAAGTTTATAATTACACTGTAACTTGGACACCTTAAAATAAAGTATTGCTAGTTGCAGAAACAGACACAACAATTAAATAAACGCATACTAGTATATACATTATAGAAATATGGGTAACACTTTATTTGGTTAGACCTATTATTTGCTTTTTATCATGCATGTTAGCCTACTAGAATATTACCCATTTATTAGTGCTAATAAGGCACATATTAATGCCTTATTCCAGGGGTTCCCAACCCTGCGACTGTCCTGCAAAGTTCAGCTCCAACTCTAATCAAACACACCTGAAGCAACTAATTACGTTTTTTTAGGATTGTTTGAAAATTAAAAGCATGTGTGTTTGATTAGAGTTGGAGGTGAACTTTGCAGGATCATATTCTATGATCTTATTCTATATCCCTAATCCTACCCAACACCTACATTTAACAAAGACCGTACTAATTATTCATAAGCAGCAAATTAGAAATCTATTGTGTTGTAAACCTGTAATTAATAGTTAACAAGTGTTCCCTATTCTAAAGTGTTGCCGAAATATCAATCAGTGCAAGCAATAAATCAAATAGATTTTAGTAGGAAATCAAAATATCCGAGCCACTATTTGTCTGAATTGTACAGATGTGTGATTTGTTACCAAAAGCTCTAAAATATTGCTGTTGTTTTAGAACCGTGACTACTATATAGTTTTATAAATACAAATATGTATTAATGCATAAAATTAATAGTTACTAGAGAAATAGAAAATTATACTAGCTATTTTTTTACAATAATATAAATTTAGTACTAACATAAAAATCGATGGTACTGTAGTTTATTTTAAAGAATAAATTGTTTCTCATCAGATACACCTATTTAGCCATCATTCTGACAGATATAAGTGATAATAAATCAGTCACTTGAGCTTCAAAGCCTGCTTTCAGGTAATGCAATACAATGTCAACTGGAAAGCACGCCAATGGACATACCAACCGCGCTATTCTTAGGATCATTTGCGATTTAAAATATGGAAAACTTGCTAACAATATCAAGGTTGTTGATGCATGCTGCCCATTTCAGTCTCACAAGGACTGCACGGTTATACAATACCGATCAGTCACACATGCCATATGCCCACAAGTTTCTAAAAACATTTATTTTTAGCTCCTAAATAGCACTTTTAGTCCTAAAACACATTTTTTAATGAAGCGCACAAATGAAACGCAGAAAGCACAAAGTCATTCACTGGCTCAAAGTCTCTACACTGCCATCTTTAAAGTAGGGGTGGGCATAGATTAATTTTTTTAATCTAGATTAATCTAGATTAATTTTCAAATTAATCTAGATTAATCTAGA
>JAUCMT010000051.1:9303456-9316733 GCA_032357475.1 Enteromius thamalakanensis
CGAAGCGGTCTTGAAGACTGGAGGCGGAGATGTCCTTGACCGGGGCCTGGCTCAAAAGTGTCCTCCCTTGCGCTCAAAGGTAGACACAAATTCGCCATTAAAGCATGTAACCGTGAGTAAACAATAGTAATGTGTGAGTAATTTGTAGACAATGCAAACAAGGTTAGCAGTGACCACGCTGCTGCTGCTAATGAGCTAAAGCTAGCGGAGTCAGGAAATCAAAACTAAAATAGTGATAATAAAGCAATCCGGTTGTTTTAGTTGTAAAATACAATAGGTGGTATATTCTCACGTTATAAGAAGCAAAATTATGGTTTATAAAATAGGTTTGTGATAGAAAGTAGACAATAAGAAATTAACTTAAGGGAGCTCTCATCTGTCTGTCTGTCTTGCTGACATGTCACGTCTTTGCTTCATTGCTGCAGTCAGGTTGAAATCTGATCATGGATGGGCCATCAACGCTTCCTTGCCTGAGTGCACCCAGAGAGCCTGTGTGAAGGCAAGTAAATAATGACTGACGGTTTGGGTGAACTAATCTTTCAAGCACCGCAAACATTTTGCGGTGCATTTATATACTAGTAGAAACCTTGAAAAAATGAACATCATGCTGGCAGGTGTCTCATCCATGGCACTATACAATTTCAGTCCCTGCTCCACCACAAAAGCTTTGCAGCAAATCTACAGAAATTAAGAATAAGAAAAGATCTGTAATAAATCTGTAATCGTGCTCTAATATAGTTTGAAATTGCAAAAATGTAAATAAACTACAACTTAGGAGTTGGCTATTTCATACTAATTGATATGACCTCACTCCTAAATTGATAAATCATACGTATTTTATGAGTTGCCAATTTGTATGAATTTATATGAATAACCTACACCTGCCCCAGCTAAATCTACCCATCACTGGGGTTTAGACCAATTTAACTTAAACTCATACGAATTAGCCATCTTGTAAAATATGTACAAATTGGCTTGAGACTGTGTTGGTTAATTTGCTTTTTAATAGAAATGTTCCTATATTTATCAACAGCACTGGACAAATTACATATACAAATAATTAACAAAATAGTTACTTTATGTAAATTGTTTATTTACCTTAATGTAATGTAAGTATTGACACCAGTGAACTCTACTACATAATAGCTGTCAGTGTTTATGTTTAGTTTCCTTGTGTGTAGATCCCCTTGTGTCCGCCCTTGCCCATATTTAGTTATTTCTGTCCTAGTTTAGTTGATTGTGTTAATTAGTGTCCAATTGTGTGCCCCATGTGTGTTTAGTTCAGCGTCGTCAGTGTGTGTATTTATAGTGCCTCTGTTCTAGTCCTTATTGTCAAGTCCTCAAGCCCGGGGTAGCCGGGAGGTCTAGCCCATAGAACCTCGCAAAGGTCAAAGGGGACAACAAACTCGCTGCTCTGCAGATGTCCGGAACCAAAACCCCTGCCAAAAAAGCCTTTGAGGCCGCCACAACTCTAGTTGAGTGAGCTCTGACTCCCATCGGCGATAGCTCGTAAGACTTGGAGATAGTCTCCACAATCCATCTGCTCATGGTCTGCTTGGAGGCAGGTAAACCCCTATGAGGAGGGCCAAAGCACACCAGCATTTGGTCCAAAGAGCAGATCTACGAATGTAGGTATCCATTGCTCGCACTGGACACAAACATAGCAGTACATCCTGGTCTATCTCCCCGCAGGGAGGTGCCTGAAGTACTAGTGGCTGTGGTGGCACTGAGCGAACCTTAGAGACATAAGACTTTAGCCAAACCGGTCTACACTTGAGGAGGCCACAGACAAGGCCTGAAGGTCCCCTACTTAGAGAATCCAATGCCAATAAGACCACAGTCTTAAAAGTAAGGAGACGGTCGTATACTTGCTCTAACGGTTCAAAAGGGGCTAGAGAGAGAGCCCTGAGGACCACTGCCAGATCCCAAGTCTGGACTCGGGAGTGTACAGGAGGCCGCAGCCTCAATGCTCTACGAAGAAAACGTACCACTAACGAATCTCTACCCACTGAACGACCATCAACAAGGGAGAAACAGTAGCTATGAGATGTGCCCCCTCAGAGGCCACATCCATAGTTTCAATGTCTCTGGGCGAGGGTAAAATACCGAACCCCCCACTTGAGACAGAAGGTCCCTCCTGTTGAGAAGAGACACGAGGTCCGCAAACAATATTCCCTCTGGCCAAAATCGTGCCACCAACAGTAAGCTGACCGCATCTTGGCAGACTCTTTCCAGAACTCCTGGGATCAGAGATATTGGGGGAAAAGCGTACAGACAAAGCCTCGGCCATGTCTGTGCCATAGCATCTAGACCCAGTGGAGCTGGGTGAACTAGAGAGAACCAGAGGGGACATTGTGCACTCTCCTGAGTCGCAAACAAGTCCACCTCGGCTTTGTAGAAGACTGTCCAGATTCGCTGAACGACATCTGGATGCAGCCTCCACTTCCCAGGCCTTAGCCCCTGTCTCAACAGGAAATATGCTCCCATATTTAAGTAACCCGGAACATAGACTCCTTTCACCGAGAGGAGTCTGTTCTGGGACCAAATCAGAATCTGGCGCGCCAGCTCGTTCAAGGGCGCGAACGCAGACCTCCTTGGTTGTTGAGATAAGCGACCGCTGCCATAATGTCGAAACGGACCAACGCGAGCCAGCCTCTTAGGTCCGGATCAATCTGGGAGCCCCTTGAATGCAGACGCCGCTCCGCCTCGGCAGCAACGGAACCAGCACTACAGGGCATGCTCATGAAGGTCCCCTCCTCGAAGAGAGACCTTCTGGAGTGAAGAGTGGCCAAAGAGCGGATGCCGCAAACACATAACTGATGGGAGTCTTTAGGAGTTAGATAACGGCCACATGGAGTAACACACTTCACAAAACTCTTGCTAGATATGATTACTCTTTTAAGCTATCAAAAATCTGAACAAGAAGTGGGTGATGACGTCTCATCACTTCGTTAGACGGTTTACACAGTTTCAGAGCGTGGTCACACTGGTGGCATTTTCATAGCGTTTTTGACGCAGTGAGAGTTCCTGAAAAGGAACAATAAGCTATTGAATTCTATGCTTTAGAATGGCCCCAAACAGAGAGGAATCCTGGTGTTTAATATATAAGTGCAACACCAGCATTATATAGTGGCGTAAAAACTTAAAAACTGATACAGTAACATTATAAACTTCTTTGTGGTACAGGGAAAGTGGATCTCACACCTGTCCAGTAGTACCCCTAACCTTGCACATTTTGTATGTCTTCCTCATCTATCTACCTGATTAAACTCAATGACTCATAAATGGATACTGCAAGACCGGAAATGAGTGTGTTCTGTGTATATTTATCATGTAAATTAGATAAATATATTTAATGTATAAAAAGTTTGTTTAACGAAATTTATACATGCATGTATGTGTAATGTGTATTTATGCACATTTATACACTGCACACATAAATATGTTATATAAACTAAATATTTTATTTTGAATGTCATACTGTACCGCTTGCTCAAATTCTGCGAAATAGTTTTTGGGACAAAATTTCTTGCTCTACCCGCTGCTTAGGTCTTTGTCAACACCGCTTGCATCATCTACTTTGAAGATGACTTGAAGGAACTGTATGTAACAAATGTATTTTAATAATCATAAAATGTCTTTGTTATGTTCAACAGGCATTAAGAAAACATGTTAATTTCAAGTACTCATATCGCTGACAGCAGTAGTACAGCCTGGATATTCTCATTTAAAAAGTGCAGTTGAAGCCCTCAACTGATGTTTATGTTGTCATGTTTTGTTTTGGCCTGAAGCGCCACCTTCCGTCTATCTCCCAATCACAAAGTCAGTAGTGTTTCGGCATCCAGGTTGCCTGCTTTGCTTTAAGTGATGTGGCTGCAGCAACTACTAAAAAAATGTCTAACATTTCAAGTACGAAACCTAAAAGACCTCGCTATGAATCTAAAATAAGGTGTGAAAAAGTGTGAAATAAGACAAGGGATAAAAGCAGAGAAGAACTTGAAAACAGACACCAATGTTGCAAATTTTCTCCTGGACAGGTAAGATTTATAATTTACTTGTATTTACAAATGGGCATTTCAAATATTCACTACAGCTGAACAAAGTTGTGCATGTTTGTGCATAGTAACGTTAGCGCATATGGAGGAGGTTCATCATAGAATTGAAAACGTAATAAACTGTTTGGGAAATTAAAATGGTGACTCGTAGGAGTCTAAACATTCCTGCAGCTTATCTGGCAACCTCTAGTCAACGGGGAGGGGATGGGGAGACACTGCTTAACAGTATTTTGAAAGTGATTGCAATACCAGTTTGGGCCATTTCCTACATACGGTTTCTTTAACGGAAGATTATGCATCTGTACTCTACTGCTATTCATACAGTTTATGCGCAATATTGAATACTCTGATGAATATTGTGCAGGATCTCTTTTTAAACTATCTGCAATTCTGGAGATTTAAAGATTGCATCATTTTAATTAGTAGATAAGGTTTTTCCAAGAAGTTGGTATATTTGTCTTTAAACTTTTAAAAAAGTCTCAAAAGGGGTTGGGAATTTTCAAATCTAGCTACAAAATAACTAAATTGGCAACTTTACCGACTATTGTAATAGTCCATGTAGCTCAGAGGGTTTTGTATATTGGAATCTGAATGTGCCGAATCATGGAGAGACTATGCATTTACTGTGGTGGCCAGGGGCATTTTGTTGCAAGATGCCCAGTAAAAGAGAGAGCTACCAACCAAGATAGAGCACAACTACCATCTCCCTATCCCACATATCACCTTTGTGGTTCAACTGCGCTATGGAGGTTCCACCTTTTCCAATGTTGCCCTGATTGACTTTAACTGGGCTCGCAAACATGGCATTCCTGTCCTGGAGTTAAAGAATTAAAGAAGATTGATGCATACTTTTCAAGATTCGTTATGCCACTGTTTCGGTGAGCCTCACTGATTCTGGCAACCACCAAGAGACAATTTCCTTTTTTACTTTTCATTCTCCCTTGACACCTATCATCCTGGGCCATCCCTAGTTGGTTCTGTGTAACCCGCAGTTTAACTAAGCAGAGGGTACCTATCTTAT
The DNA here is from genome assembly GCA_032357475.1 of Enteromius thamalakanensis. Lineage (NCBI taxonomy): Eukaryota > Metazoa > Chordata > Actinopteri > Cypriniformes > Cyprinidae > Enteromius > Enteromius thamalakanensis. Next base: position 9,308,533 of record JAUCMT010000051.1, read on the forward strand.
CATAGGACTTGTCTTGTCATATTGTCTTGTTCCATCTCATCTGTGGTTGCACATCACAGTAGATTTTGTGTCAGGATTGCCTCCCTCCACTGAAAATTCTGTAATTCTTACTGTCGTTGACTGTTTCTCAAAAGCAGACCCTTTTTTTCCCTTCCTAAGCTCCCAGTGGCCCTGAAGACGGTGCTCACAGTTTTTTGATCGTGTGTTTAAAATTCATGTACTACCCTCCAACATTGTTTCAGATTGTGGTCCACAATTTGTCTAGCAGTTTTGTAGGGAATTATGTCGACAGATTACAGACACAGCTAGCTCTGGATTGGAGGATGGTCTCAACAACCTTGGCCTTGGCTCAGGGGCCACACCCACAGCTTCCACAACTCCAGGCGAGGGTTACTGGAATCTCCCAAGGAGGGCCGTCTAGGATGGAAATCAGGTCCGAAAATCATATTTGGCCCGGCCAGAGGGGCGCTATGAGTAGTAGACCACGTCCCGCTGCACTTTCGCCTCAATGTCTCATGACTAGCATCTCCAGGCAGTTTATGTGCCATGTGAGATCATTCTTGACTGCTCCCAAACCGATGAGAGACGCTTCTCTCGCTGGTGTCACATGACGACAAGGAGCTCCCAGCACCGGGCCCTGATTGAGAAGCCAAGGACATGTCTAAGGCTCGAACACATCGTCGGGAGACCTTGATCATGTGGAACTGATTTTCCCTCGGGGAAAATCCCTTGGTCTTAAGCCACTACTGTAGGGGCCTTCTTTCACTCTTTTGAGAATCGACATTTGTTACGTCATCATGGTCAAATTCCATACCAAGCCTAAATAATTGGTCCTCTGAGCTGGAGAAAGCACACTTTTCTTGGTGTTTAGTCTTAACCAGTCGTTTCATGTGAGCGTGGATGAAATGCCGATGTCTGATAACCTTGCTCTCCGACTGAGCTAGTATCAGCCAATCATAGATATAGTTTAATATGTGAACGCCCTGAAGCCGCAGAGGGGCTAGGGCTGCATCTACAATCTTTGTAAACGTGTGGGGTGAGAGTGCTAGACCGAAGGGCAGAACCCGATATTGGTATGCTTTGCCCCCGAAAGCAAACCTCAGGTACCTCCTGGAAGGATGGACACGTGGAAGTACGCGTCTTTAAGATCTATCGTAACAAACCAATCCTCGGACCTGATTTGAGTCATGACTTGATTTAATGAAAGCATCCTGAGCTTCAGCTGACTGAGTGGTTCAGTAGCCTTAGATCTAATATGGGCCTCAGCTCTCCATCCTTCTTGGGAATTATAAAGTACCGGCAGTAGAATCTGGACTCTCTTTTGTGAGGAACCACTTCAATGGCCTCCTTCCTCAAGAGAGTGTCTACTTCTTGTTCCATAACCAGAGCCTGCTCGGTACCCACCAGAGTCGGAATAATGCCACAGAAGCGCGGTGGTGGATAGGCGAACTGAATTCAATACCCTTTTTCTACAGTCTGCAGGACCCATTGAGACATATTTAGCAGTTGTTTCCATGCTGCTAAATAATCTACTAATGGAACCTGCCTCTCGAGACTGGCCTCTGGAGTTAGAGACAGTCGGTGTGCCCTCTGTGATGGTGTCCCTCAGGGGTGGGATGGGATCTGGTGGAGAGAACTGAGCACATCACCAAGGGCACTGGGTAGCGACGGGCACCATGTGATGCAGTGGGAACCGCTCTATCATTTACTTAAATTAATATTATTATTCATTTAAAAATAATCAAGGATAATGAAGGTAATCTATATACTACAATTTTTTTAAAAGAATGTGTTAGAAATACTATTTTATTTTTTTCTTTCACTTAACATGCATACAGTGAACGTTATCTCACAAACATAACATACTCATTTGTTTTTGATTCTGAACCACATCCCTTTTTTCTGTTTCCGGTACTTTTTGTAACATATTTGCTAAACAATTATAAAATTAATGGATGCTTGCTCTCTCCTTTTTTTGCACTACAAATGTAAATTTTTTAAGTTAATTTTCAAATTCATACCTTCTCAGTACAGCTCAAGTGGTCTACTGTGTGGTCTACTGTGTGAGCAAGGTTTCTGAGCAAAAAAGGATTTCTAGAGTAATGTCTGTTTTGTCAGTGCCGGATTTCATATGTAATTTTAAATTAAATGCTTCTGCTAGTAGAGTTGGTGCCGTTTTGCTTTAAGAAAGCAAGTCGGGGGTTAATCACAAAGTTTTCTTATATTTCACATTCCATCAATATTATGTCAACACAGATATAGCACTATTTAAAAAAGGTACTCCTGCTTTGTTATTAGCATTGCAACATTTTAAGATATAAATGGGTGGAAGTTCATTCCTACGGAAGCGTAGAGCTGCCACCCAGGTAAAAAAATAAATCACGTTTGTACAATATACTTTTCACGTTCTTACAATATAATATCACGTTTGTACAATATACTTTTCACGTTCCTACAATATAATATCACGTTTGTACAATATACTATCACTGTCACGGGCGGTGCGTGGCGTGAAGCGTGCGGACAGAAAGGCTCGGACAAGAGAACTTTAAGCTGCAAAACATTTAATAAATCACATTGTGTTGAAATGGCTGACGAGGCAGCAAAACAGGACACACACTTAAACGCACAACATTACATTAACAACGACTAACTCTAACTCAAAAACAAAGGGCTTTAAATACACAGAAACTAATACCAAAAGTGAGGGCAGTACATCATTAGTGAGGGGGGGCAGGGCGCACTGGAGGCAGAACCCGGACCCCTACACACAACCGGGTGCCTTCGCAGGCCACACAGGCTGGACAGTCTTTGGGGCCACTGGTCGTGGCAGTTCTCTAATAGTCCATTCGGAACTCCAAAATACACCCACCCCCTCCAAGACCCACCCCTTACTGCAAACCCCCCCCTCCCCACTCATCCAAAAATTTAGCTTGGGAAAGCTCCCCGGGAGGCACACAGGGGGCGCACTGGATGCACGGCAGACTCAGGAGGAAGTCCAATAGGCGTAGCAGGAACGGGCCAAGGTGGCAGGTCCTCCTCCATCACAGGCTCAGGTGTGTCGATCAACGGCAGCAGGTCCTCCTCCACCATAGGCTCTGGTGGGTCGGGCCACGACAGCAGGTCCTCCTCCACCATTGGCTCTGGTGGGTCGGGCCACGACAGTAGGTCCTCCTCCACCATTGGCAGTGGCAGCGATAGCGTGGCAGGCTCTGGCAGTGGCAGCGGGAGCTGGGCAGGCTCTAGCAGCGGCAGTGGCACTGGCGGCATGGCGCAAGCGACGTCCGTCTCCTCGGCCGCCATCCTGATCGCCAGCTCGAAAATTTCCTGGACTCTCCTCGCTTCCTCCCGTGAAGTCATTGGGGGCAGTGCCCACGGGAAAGAGGAAGCCCCACTCAGCCATCCATGCTGCGGAAGTGAAACCGGATCCACGTCCTGTGGGTCAATGTAGCGAGGAGATCTTGGAGGCGGTCCTCGCCGAATAGCGAGCCGATAACAAGGTAACTGAATCTGCCGAGGCGGAAAGGGGTCCGCGAAGATGTACACGTTCCCGGGGGTGAACGCCATCTTCTATTCGAGTCGTTGTTCTGTCACGGGTGGTAAATACACAGAAACTAATACCAAAAGTGAGGGCATCTGGCAAAACACAGGTGAACAAAATGAACTAATCAGAACATAATGACAAGAACAAACCAAATCTAGACAGGACTGGACTAAGTTTTGTATACACAAAAAATAATCTGATCACATTTAATGTAATTTAATTTAATTTAAGTTTAATTATAACATGCATGCCCACTATTATTCAAACAACAAACAAGTTATACAGGGAGCAAAGAAGAAGATGCTGTCAGAGCTCCTTGAGGATAAAGTCAACCAATCCCAGGAATTGTAATCTTACTCTCACTAAAGTGCAGTATCTGGGTTACGAGTCCTAAGTATATCTTGTGGTTAGCTAGAAATTATTGCTGTTTCAGTTGTCTTCTCTATCTTATTATCTCACAAGGACAGCCTGAGAAAGCACACTGGTCCCGTGAAATAGAAGTAGCCTCATCAGTACCATCTCCATTTCATAAATTTCTCCAGGCCATCCATCCTTCAAATGGATGCTTCAGAGTTGAGATTTGGGGCTGTGCTTTACCAGGACTTTGAATGGAGGACTTTGAATCAAATTTATTACATTAGCAAAAGGTTGTCCACACAGAGATCTGCTATGCCATAGTGGCACATCCTGATTTTCTCACGTTCTATGTGCCCCTGGAACAACATTGTGATCTAAATATAAAGTCTTGACGATATCTCTTCACCACAGATAACGCTGATGACGAAGGAGACACACACTGGAGACGATATGGAGCAACGGAGACACACTGTAACGAAGGAGACACAGACTGGCGAATCACGGGGACTTCTGGAACAACAGGTAAGGAAACAGGTAAGTCAGAGAGCAGGTATTGTGTCCACATTCGATAAACGAGCTTGGACGATGACTGAGGTGGGGTGTGTTGCCTAAGTAGGGTGCTTGGTGAGTGCTGGGGATGCGTGGCAGGTGAGCAGACCAGGTGATAGTGATTAGTATTCAGGGGAGAGTGATCTTTGTGTGACAGTGGGGGTGGAGCCTGGTGTGGATGTTACATTGGCGACAAGGATTTGGAATTCCTTGGATGTTTTCTTCCGGAGATTAGCGATCCTGGACTTAGAAGTCTCAGCCCTAAAAGGTTCGCCGAGGCCCGGCAGGGACACCACTGGAATCAGGAAAAGAACCCATGGCACAGAAATCTCTCGGTAAGAAACAAATTATATAATAATTTTTAGGGTGTTAATACATTAATACATTGCACCGGGGGTGCATTTGATTAGTCCGTGCAAAAGACCATAGTAACGGCAATCTTTAGGCATTGCGACCAGGGAGTTCCAACAAGCAGGAAATGAAGGAAGCTATTGATCGCAGCCCGACAAAAAACGATTTTTGGGGGTGGACAGGGGAATTAGAAAATACATCAGACAATAATGGGGAACAAAATAATAAAAGATTTAACTGTAAGTGAAACTAAAATAAAAGAAATGGAAATAGGAAAACCATCTGCACCATACACCAATACTAATCAATGTAATGTCTCTGTTTCTGAACATGTACCACCGCAATATCATCACAACCCTGTGGCTGAGCTGCAGGGCTTGAGAATTGATCCCGAACTCGACTGCTCCCCTCCGAGAAGACCGCCGCGAGCAACAGCACCACGGAGAATGATGCAGCCCACCGCGCCAGCAACACCACCAAAGACAAAGACACTGCTCATGCCCACCGCGCCATCAGTGAGATCACCCTTTGCGCGACCAAAGACACAGGTAGGGCTGAGTGAGGAAAAGGCCATGCTGATGTTCCAGAACTCCTTTGGATAACAACAGAGCCCCAGCGGACAACTATTACTGCCGCCTGCATGAAGTGTTGTTGTCGCAACCGCCACTGTGAGATATGAGCCGCACTGCGAAAAGCGCGAGAATGGGGACAGAAAAGGCTGCTGGATTTGTGAAACCGACGACCATGAATTGAAAGACTGTTCCAAGTGCCGTGTGTGCAAGAAGCAAGGAGGATGGGGAGAGGCCGAGGGAAGGACGAGAGGGGTGCAGCTCACCACAAGTCAAGGGAAGTGAACATAAATTAATTAATCACACGCACATCACATGCACTGATAATCTATCTGCTCGCGGCCATGAAGAAAAAGCTTGCTTTCCTGTTTGTGTGTTTAAAATGAATGTTAATAATGCTGAAAAGCAACTTGTTACATATTGTGATCCCTGGCGCTAGAGAGCACGACAGACACAGGAGTAGTGAGCAAAAAGTCCCCGAAGGGTGGATTTATTGACACAAAATTGAAGTGAGTATTGCAGTACGGTGCTGGTGATGGTGGCGGTGCTCGGCGTGCCAGTGGTGAACTTTATCCCCTTCTTCCTTCTTCCAGGTGCTCGTGAACGGTGCTTTCAAGGCTGCGCTGTGGCCCGGGCGGTCTCAATCACGGCGTCACTTCTGGGGGAAAAACAGAGGTAAGTAATCGACCAGCATTCAAGCATTGAAGTCGTTGCTCAACTTCCTCCTGGTTTAGGACGCCTTTTATTTGTGTTCGGCCGTGATCGATTGGCCCGGGCAGATGAGCTCCAGGTGCTGATTGTTGATTGCCAGGGCGGTGCTGATCGGCGGCCGCCACAATATACATATACATATTGCAGTGTTAAGCAATAATAGCAATTATACATTTAATGTATGTTTATTAAGAATGTTTCAAATTTAGTCTTGATGTTTATCATCAGCATTGTTATAATAAAGTGTAAGTGGCCAAGTGACAAAGACAATTGCAAAAAATTAAATAAAATAATAAAAAAATGTATAGTTAACTTAATTAGATATTGTTACGATCAAGCTGGAGTTGCCAGCCCAGCTCACTGGTTGGCACTCCAGCGTCAGACTTACTCTCTGTGTTTTATGTCTTGTCATTCATGGACTCATGTCAATGAACTTTTGTCTCCACCCCCTTGTCTGTTACCATAGTGTTTCATTCCTGTCTCCACCCCACAGTCTAAATTACCAGGTGCATTTAAACCCCAGTTTGTCTCTGTATTGTTGCTGGTCAATGTGGATGTTTCCCTGTCTTCTCTCTTTGTAAAGCCATTTGTGTTTCCCGTGTCTTCCTGTGTTCCTTTGTATTGGATTCACCGTTGCCAACCTACACTACCCATACCGGATTGTTCTAATGCCTATGCTTTCGATGTACCCGTTTGCCATTATTGACCCTGCCTGTTTCTATTCTGTCTCTGTCAAATAAACTGTTTGCAAATGGACCCACATGCATTCTCGTCTCTCAATCGTGTTATGTGTTCATATGTGTTTTAGAAATGTGAATATATTTGATTACATTTCAATAATTTTTTATTATGTTTTAAATATTAAGTAAATATATTTTTTAAATAATGTTTTAAATACACAGTATATATATATATATATATACACACACACACACACACACACACAACCCCAATATATAATGGTAGAAAATATATATACTTATATATATCAAAATATATTTTCAAACATATTTAAGCAAATGTGTTTTTACCCATGTTTGTATATGATGCAATATATATATAAAAAAAAAAAAAATATATATATATATATATATATATATATTACGAAAATAATACATGGACATAGTGTGCTTGTTTCTTTTTTTACTCTCCCAAAAATAACATTTACATAAATTTAAATAACATAACAATAAATAAAACAGGATTAGTCATTAAGCGAAGGGAAAAACCGGAATGTTTCATGAGTGCTGACAGCTCTGTGTAAACTGTGCCGTTGTTATGAGTCAGTTTTTCATCAAAGGGATCATCCCACGTGAACTGGACGTGTCCTCTGTCAAGAGCAGCAGATATGGATCAGCTACTTTGAGGAACATTTAGATGTTGTGCTTCTATGAGAATCAGGCCAGTAAGACCACATCTTCCCACCGAAACATCTCCCCTCTGAGCTCCAGCAGGCAGAAGCAACTACGAACTCCCACGAGATAAACCACATCATGGCTCGCAGCCAGGTGGAACCAAGACCGACTGCATGGAAAACACAATTCCTAATTACTCTGTTTATATTCTCAATGAGCTTTTTAGCTTTGTCCAACACATAAATACACTTTCCATTACTGTTGCTAAGGACAGATAAGAGTATAGAGCACTGTTTGGGTGGATTTATTTTAAAGACAGAGTGTTCATTCGCATTCAGACATCACTTTCATGGGAAATATTTGGGAATTATGATTGTTAAATCCTTTTAAAATAAATAAGTGGTTTCAAATGACATGTCTGAGTCTGATGGATTACTTTTGGAGGGCTTTTAGCAATGTGGAAAATAAGTCTGGTGTGGTCATGTAACACTATCTAAAACTAAAAGATAACTCATTCTAAATTGGTGTTAATTTTATAAAATACACTATTGTCAAAAGTTTGGACTGTTTTTGTTAACATTACTTTTAAGCTAAAACCAGAATTTGTTAATGTCACGTCTGTTTTATTTAAATATTATTTAAAAGACATGAGACATTAACTGTGAATAAATGTATTTTCATTAACTAACATTAAAGGAGCATTAGGTAAGAAATTTATTGTAATAATCATAAAATGTCTCTGTTATGTTCAACAGGCATTAAGAA
>JAUCMT010000051.1:9328875-9341177 GCA_032357475.1 Enteromius thamalakanensis
TATTTGATAATGTTCAGTGCTTTGCTACAATCTGTATTGTTAAAAGAGCTAAATAAATAAAAGTGACTTGACTTGACAATAAGTGCATTTTACCAAATTATTGGTAAACCCAATATAAAGTGGGACCAAAAATTGTGGCAAAGTTTCAATTAATATTAAACACCAATCTGTGTAAGTACAGAGATCGCTGTAAGCTTTATACCAGTCTCTCATTGATTTCCCATCTGATGAACAAGGCGAAAGTATGCAAATCTAGATCAACATTATCTGCCACTTTGATATTAGTAAAGTTCAATTTCCACTAAAGGCTTGTTGGCCTGTCAGCAGATTGCATGTCATAAATATGAGTCACATAACACAGTTCATTACATTACTTAAACAGCATTAATTCTAATACAATTTTGTTCCCCATTAATGTATTATACCCATTGTTTAAGTATTGTTTAACCAACAAAAGAAATGTAAATGAGGTCAGCTCAAACCGACTACTATTGATCCATTTAGGCATCCATAAGGCTAATTGACATAGATTAGAGAAGCGCTTTAGTAAGTTAAAATGCACCATGTCCTGCAGGACAAACTGCAGTTAATGGTCTTGTAATGTTTTTACACAGATGTCTATAGACAAACTTTTCTGCTGTCACACTTAAAACCCATTGTGGAAATTGAAAACCTGTTTAAATGTGCAGTATATTTCAGTCACTGTACGGTAAATAGTCCTATAATGTAGTGCAATTTAATTAATGTAAACATTAAATGTAAAACAGAAAGATTATAATGTCATAAGAGACAAGCAAATATAAAATATGTGGATAAATTAAATATTGATTAATGGGTCAAAATAGACACAAAATAATATATATATATACAACCCAGTCTCACGGCTGGTCGTGACAATATCACGAAACTAGCACGAAATCTATTTATTCGTGTCAGGGACACAAATATTTAATGATTTTCGTAACTCCAGCACGAACAATCCTCAATAAAACTACGATTCGATTGGATACATCTTTTCGTGCTGGATTCACGAAAGTCGAGTAAGAATCGTGTCAGTACCACGAAAAAAAATCGTGAGACTGGGCTGATATATACATTTCTTACATATAACATAATTTATTTTTAATTTAATATATACATTAAATATTTTCAAAATATATTCTATATGTGTGTGTCTTTATAATCTGTATTATAGACAGTACACACGTATACATAATATGTAAACAAAAACATTTATTTTTGATGATATTAATTGTTTGACAGCCCTATGTTATACTTGGAGTGATTATTTGTTCACATATTTACAAGAATACATTTTATCTAACATCGCTTGTAACTGGGATTGCACTTCCTCTACCTTTGTGAGATTAACATATTATATAGTGTCTGACAAATTACAATAAAGGCTATTTGGTCATTTATTGTTTTATTTGTTCATATGATTATTTTTTTTAACCTGATAACCTCATAGAGCCTCATTCTCTCCAGATTGTAATTTATGTAAAGTTAATTAATACTATAATAGAAATAGAGGAGATAAAGATGGGCATGTGTAATTGTAATGAAAGAATATAATCTCCTGTCATTCAGGGGAGACGCATAATGAGCAAGATGCTAATTACTGTAGTATATTTCTTCAGGTGTAAACACACTTCGTCAGTTCTGTTTATTGAAACTGCTTCTCAATGGGACAAAAAGCTTTCAGAACCAAAAACATGAGTGTGTACAGGTGCAGGGTATCCACAAATGATGCCTCTCATTATTATTAAGATAGGATTAAAAAAAATACATGCAAAATGAGTCATATATCATCCCATCTGCTTATGAAGACAAAGAGAGATGCCTGCAGCCGTGTCCAGCACATGTTTCAGTGCATGACCCTCTTAAGCTTTTATATTGCGTTTACGTGTGTTTACAACCTCAAATAAACCTTCTGCCCTGTCTTCGGAATTTTCCTCTGGAAAAGTGCAATTATCCTGCTGGTTTGTGTCATTCTGGATGGTGGTCAACCCGCAGTGAACTCAGATAAGCGGTGATCTGAAATTGAATCACACACCGGAGTTCCACAGACATATTGACTAGGTTTTCTTAGAGGAAAGCAGAAGGTGCATGAAGCATTCAATGTCTATAAGATTAGAAATAAACCTGTTTACTTGCATCTGTTATTACATTAAACAATTACGACACACTGCGCAGAAAGTATGTGTTTGAGTTTCTTGGCACTCAGAGGTTCAAACTATGCACTGATTAGTAATTATTTAGCAATAGCATTGGTTCATCATGTTATTTTACCTTTAAATGTGATTAATTATTACAAATTTTAAATATAGTCCCTTTCATTGTTTTGTTGTGCACTCTTCGGATCAATGCTATTAGAGAAAATTAAAAGAGAACTTAAAATGACTCGGGGTTATGCTAAATAATTCCTAGGACCATGAAAAATGATTATGATGAATACCCGCTAGGCTCGCTGTGTGTTTGCCCTTCCAGCTGCTAGAGTTAAACAGCTGTTTAAGTGCCTTTTTCATTTCCTATTAGATTGTTTTTGACCTCCAGCCAGGTGAACGGCCAAACCCGGTGGTATCATTTAAGTGAAATGTCTCCCAAGTATAATAAAAAGAGTAAGTAGTGCCATTACGGTAATGCTCTGAAAGAGACACTCTGTAAACCCTGAGACAACCAACTGAACGAGGCTGCCAACTAAACCATAAGCAGGACAGCAAGTAATTCGATTTTGTGAACGAGCATAGATGATGTCTCTGTTCAAAGGGGATGTTCGGTATTTGACTTCTTTTGAAAACCCGGATTGTGCCCTCCAGAGCAAAAGTGGATGAGTACAAAACTCACATTTTGTCTTAATAATGAAAAGTTTTACTTGATTATTAGGTGGCCTTTACTACTATGTAATTACATTTAAATTAATAGTTTGGTACAATGCACTTATTGCGTAGGCCTACTTGCATGCTTTTACATTGTACTTATATTTTTAAAAATAAAACATTTTTGTATTTATATGTATAATTACACTGTTGAACCATCCCTTACACCTTAAGCTACCTTTAAAACTACCTATACCACCAAACCTGTTCCTAACCTTACCTGTATCCCTACTCAATAGCAGCAAAAGTGTTTTGCAATAAAATATGAACACAATAAGTACAATGTACTTTTTTTAATGTAAGTACATAGTAAGGCCACCTAATGTAAAGTGTAACTGATTATTAAGCTGATACTTACAAAACTGCGTTTTTCATTCAGCCCATAAATAAGAAAAACAATGAATTAATAAAAACTGAATTGTAATTGTAATTGGAAATAAGCACAATGCATGATAAAATTAAATAAATAAAATAAAAGTCAGCTAAAAAAGCTTTCTGGATTAAAAAAAAGTCAATATTTAGGATTGAACCAGTGAAATTTAGTTATTGCTAAATTGATTCAGCTCTAAAATCCTAAGTATTTTGCTTATTTCAAAATTTTAATATATATTATGGCCTTGTAATACATATTTATTTATTTATATATATATATACATTATGCGTCTTGCTCATTATGCGGCAAATATGACATTATCACTATATATATCATATTATATTGTAATTAGGTATTCTTATTAAAGAAATCCTTCTGTCATTTACTCAACCTTCTGTAGATCCAAACACATAGAACATTACTTTCTACAAGGGGTAAAAGATGTAATTGCAAGCTCAAAAAACTAAAACAAACAAACAAAAATATAGCTATATGATGTTACATGTCTGAATCCGATTCACAATATGTTATTCATTTAGGTCACTGCATTTGGCTTAGTATGAAGAGTACTGGGGAGAAATAGGAAAAGATAAACATCATAAATGTTGCGAGAGAATAGGACAGCTGCTCCCCTTTTGCTATTGTATTTGTGACAGAATTGTCGTTTATGGAAATGTATCTGTATATTGATGTGGCATGGAGTCACACAGATACTGAAAGAAGAAAACCTGATTGAGTGCAATAAAGGTTAGCTTTATCCGAACATTACGTCACCTTGTTCAAACCGAGCCTCCAGTCTTAAGGAAATATGACTGTCTAGACTTGATACAGCCTCTCAAGATCTGTGGTGTCAGCAAGGGTGAATGGGGGAAGAAAAAAACATTCCCCTAAAAGGAAGGAAGTTGGTGAGGATGCTTTTGTGGCCATGTGTGGCATTTCTCTTTAATTTTGTTGAATTAGTGACTGCAGCAGGGAAATTCTAGAACTATTTGTTTTATAAAACAAAGCTGCTTTCATGGAAATCTAATAAAAATCTAAAAAGGCCTTGTATTATTCAAGCATTGGCAGCTATAATCTTCAAACTTTTATTCATCATGTTTTATTCATCATGTAATACATATTTTTATGCATATGACTCATGGGAAAAGCTCTCAATAAGTTTAAACCTAGAAATTATTATTATCATTCCCCATATCTGCTCTGATGTTTACACTACTATTTAAAGTTTCTTTATTTGATCATTTACTCAAGTAAAAACTGGTAATATTGTAAAATATTTTGATAATTTAAATTAACTGACTTTATTTTAGGACTGTCTGATGAATAGAACGTTGAGAAGAGCAGCATACATGTCTGTAGAATACAAGAATATAAAAATAGATGGACACTAAACTTGTATAAAATACATAAAAATGTAAAAAGATACAGTCTGGCTGTGGAACCAATGGCATGTTTAAGTTATTCCTATTGGCGAACAGCCTTCACGAAAAAGAGAAGTGGTATATTTAGTATATGAGACATTTACACATGGATTAGTGACTTACTAAGTGTACAACAACCAAGAAAATGATTGTTTTTCTCTTTGTTATCTTATCAAGTATACATGCAACATGTAAGTACAAATAATTATTCTTTTAGCAATGCAATGTTATTAACTATTGTGTAGTATATGTTATATCTATGCAGTAGAAAAAAATCTAGGAAAAGAAAATCTAGAAAAAAAGTATTTTTTGTCTTGCTTTGCTTGTTTTCTTCCAATTCTTTACTTATTTTAAGTATATCTCCAGAAAAATATATTTAGGATTTATTGTCTAAAGGTAGGGTACTTGTCATTTTATGTATGATCAAATATTTGACTGGGAAAAGTTGTTTTGTTAACACTTTATTTTAATAATCCACTTTAGACACTCATTAACAGTAAGTAACTTTGCAGTCATTAGAGTTTTAGTAGACTGTCTGCTATATCATCTAACACTTCATTTTGATGCATACACAACATACAACATTGTGAAAAAGCTTCATATCCACTGGTTTTCATAGACAGTGGGTTTGTTCAAAACGGTCTCACGACCTAAACAGTCTCAGGACAAAACCTCACTCGTTCGATTTTGTACGAATTGTCTAAAACCCCATGATGGGTAGGTTTAAGGGTGGGGTTAAGTTTAGGTCATTCGTACAAATCCATACGAATTGCCAACTCGTAAAATAGGTACGATTTAGAAGACATCATATGAATTTGTACGAGTGAGATCCTACGAATTTATCACCTCGTAAAATATGTACGAATTGCCTTGAGATCAGGTTGGTTTGTACGGTAGCTCAAAAAAACACAGCAATACGTACCTACATCAACATAATAAAAACGTGCCAGGGGTCACGTATTGGATCTGTGTTTTTGTGCCAGTCAGTGGACTTTTCTCTTTGAAACTGTGGCGAAACGTGCAAAAAGTTTTATGAGGTTGTTCATTTAACATAATTTAATTAGTTTAATGGTCCACTGTAAAAGCCGTCTGTCCAAAAGAATCAGGGGGGAAAAAAGTAATACATGTTAAATCTTATGAATGGTTAAACTAACTTGAAACTTCTCTTGGTTTATTTCCTGTAGCCTGCAGCGAATCATCAAAACTGGTGATTGGACATGTTGGGGATACAGTTACTCTTCCATGCAAATATGACATTATCACTAATGGCCTATTGAACATTTGCTGGGGGAGACATCAGTCATGGTTTGGCTGTGAGAACACTGTTATCTCCTCTGATGGCTTGCAAGTGACTTACAGAGAGTCACGTAGATTCAGCTTGGCCAGTGGACTGAAGCGAGGAGATGCTTCTCTTACTATAAATTCTGCTCAAAAGGCGGATGCTGGGATGTACGTGTGCCGTATGGAGATCCCTGGACTTTTCAATGACATTAGTTACAATGTCTATCTGTTTATCAGCAATGGTAAGTAACCGCTCTGTTTGATATCAGTGTTAATGTGCTGACACTGTGATGATGTACAATTCTCCTGTTCTTCCATAAAAGGACTGGACCCAAAGAAAGTCATCTCAGAAACACAACTGGTTCCTGCAACAGCAAATCAGGAAAAGCAAGGTATGAAATTCCTTACTTTTGCAGTAACTGTTTTGTTAAAATAATTATTTTATGTTCAACAGAAGAAAGAAATGCATATAGCTTTGGAACAAGCTGATGATGAGTTTTTTTCATGAACTGTCTCTTTAAATTGATCAAAAGTAACATTAAAGACATTTATAATATTCTATTTTAATTGAGCACTTCTTTTAAATATTATTCATCACATAAGTCACAAGCATTTTAAGCAGCTGCTTTCACCTGTCTTCATCATTTAGGAATCATGTGACATAGTAATGACTGCCAAATAAATTACAGTTTGTGACTGAATAAACCCCAAAACATAAAAAACAATAACCGACACACTTTTTGTCTGTATTCCCATTCATTATTTTCACTGATTAATTAATGTTTCATTAAATAATACATTTATTGACCCTATTATTAACCATAATTTACAGCATGAATTACTATTACTAACATAATAGTTGTAACACAGTTAGAAAACATTTTAGCCGTGGTCAAAAACTCCTACCATCATAAGTTCAAATAACCCTGACTAACTATGTTTTGTTTTAACACAGTCCACTATGTATCCGACCCAACCACACTCATTACTGAGCTTTATATCATATCAGAAAAGACAACTGCAGGTATGAATATACTCAAGACCACATTTAATTAACATTGAAAGTGATTAAGCAATATAAGACAATACACAAGTTAATCGTTAAATCTGTTTTATTTCAGAAGCTACTGACATCCACATGGAGGAAGTTGTCGCAGCGCTCCATACTGAGGTATCCTGCACAGGCACATAGCACATTATAGTCTGTATTTTCTCTTGAATATTCTGTAGATAATATCTAAATGTATTTAAATGCATATTGATTTTATATGTTTTGGAAATAAAGCAGGTGTTATATGTGGTGTGTCATTCTAGGATTCAATAGAAACATTTGTCATAAATACTGTAAGAGTTGGGGCCATAGTCTTCATCCCAGGTTTAATCATCACACTTCTGTTCAGTAAGTATAGAGTCACAAGTAATTAAATTTAATGGTTTATATCAGAAGAAATATTAAATATTTGTAAATTTCTTAAGAGCATGTACAGATCACATTCCATACTAAGCTCAAAAGATAAGTAGAGGACTTTTAAAAATAAATAAATTATATATATATTTATATATATCTTTTTTTTTTTCTTTTTTTTTTTGCAAGGTGTTATTATTTTTAATGAAGCATATTTTTTTGTGTTGTCAAATAATATGTTGTAATATATTATTTATGCCTTTATGGTCATTATCATTATCATTTACAGTAAAACATGTATTATTATGTAATATAGGGTATATATAATAAATATGGTATATAATAAACATGTGAAATGTTTTATGTGTGTTAAGTCACACCATAGGACGTGCCAAATTCTTATTTGTGCACTACCCATATATATATATATATATATATAGTTGGGCAGTTGACAAATAAGAACTGGACCATGTCATATGGTGTGACATAGCAAGGTCACATATTTATATATTTATATTATAAGGGTGGTGAAATATGTGACCTTGTCAAGTTATCATGTTCACATATATCATATTCACTTATAGATCGCTGTATGCAACGATAGCCTATGGTTTGCAAAGTGTACTGAACTATTTTTTTTAAATACATGAACAAGAAGCACTTGCTCATTCCATATGGCTGTGTGGAAACTTCTGCAGATTCTCATGCTGCATACAGCATTAAATTTGGCTCTCAGAATGTGCCTCTATGGCTGAGTGGAAGTGAAAGAGGTGACTCATGGCCCGTTTTGCTTACTGTGCATTAACGCGTCTATCTGAACGCTTTGCCCTCAGGACTGCGGCGCTCCGGAGAACACACCAGCTGCATGAGAATATAACATCCAACAGCCTTACTGGCTTAACAACCACACAAAGGATATAGTGTGATGGTTTTGAGGTTACTATGACTGTGTAGAAAAACCACATGCATGGTAACATGCTTATATATATATATATACTTTTTAGTTGTTTGTTCTCAGTGCCTAATATTTATAAAATAACTGATCAGTTATTAATCTAAATCTGAGATAACTTATTTACATTATTGTGTAGTTGTTGTTTTTTTGTTTCCACTGTAATAGGCTAGCCTATGAAATGTCTGTTATCTGTATTTTCATTTGTAAAGTCTTTTTGTAAAAAGCTTTTAAATTTAATCTAATGTCATGCATCTCTTTCTTAGAAATCAATCACTAAATGTCCAAACTCCTCGTGGAAAGTTTTTAGCGTGTCTGGAAACCCTATTGAATTTATCACACAATAGCGGCCTCTAGTGTTCAATAAGGGTTGCATTAAAATGGCAACCTAAAAGTTTTAATAATGTACAAAAACTGAAATGTTAATAAACAAAAGCAAAAACTTGGGTGTTCTGTTTATTGGCGCGTGCTTTAATGTCAATATGTTTCCAAATGTCTCTCTTTCGTTATTTGAAGCTTTCAACAGAGTAGTAAGTCACATATGGAAGTGAAACTCTAAAAAAGAAGTCTGACTGCACATTTGAGAAAAGCTGAGAAGTGTCATGTGCATATCGACTTCCGCATAAAGGTTTATCATGTAAGAAGAGAGATGAGGTTGTCTTGAGCATTACTTGCAGAGAGGAAGAAACCTTTTCAACATGACTGATCTTCACAGCTGGTTGTTTGCATCCTGGATTCTCTGTTATCTCACGTGTGAGTTTTAGATTTATATTGAAGTGTGGTTAAAGTCAGTCATTTTTGACAGTGAGGAAAACGATTATAAATAATTAAAATTAATATTTAAAATATGTTTTATGAAGTAGGCTATTTAATTATGTAGTAATCATTTTATGCGGACATACACAGCTAGAATTTTGTAGGCTGTGTTAACTTAATTTTTACTATCTAGGTTTTGCAAAAAATAAGAATAAATAATAATTAATTAAATCATTATAAATAAAATCAAATAAATCTTTTTTCTTCTCAGTTTCACAATGCAGCGACGTCATAGTACAGAGTTTTGAGGGCGAGAGTGTCGTTTTGCCATGCAAATATGACAGCACATATCACGGAAAATGTCACATATGCTGGATGATAGGAGACATTCCTAATATGGGTTGCGGTGAAGAAATTATTGCAAGTGATGGAGACAAAGTGGTGAAGAGAACATCAGACAAATACCTGCTGGCGGGAGACATACAGCATGGAGACGTGTCTCTGACCATCCTAAACATTGACAAAACAGACTCTGGCAAATATGGATGCCGCATTCATGTGCCTGGATGGTTTAATGATAAGATGTATTACGTCCACTTGATTGTTGATGACGGTAAGTGTTTAAAGCATAGCTTTGCAATGCCAACTATTTTATGCTATTATTTCTATATTTTTTGAATGTCGGGCTTAGTAGGACTTTTTAAAAATACTTTTTTTTCAGCATTAAATTTATCAAACTTGTCAAATTTATATTATTGACGTTGTTGAAAAAACAACTAACTGGTATAAATCTAAAACGTAATTATTATTAATTATTAGTTATTTAAATAGAAAACATTTTAAATTGTAGGAATATTTCACATTACTAGATAGAAAAGGTAAAAAAAAAAAACTAAACAAACAAACAAAAAACACACACACAAGTAGAACAGTTTTAAATTGAAATACATTTTCTTCAAAGCACTTATTCCAACTACATTGGAAACTACATCCATGTCGAGCAGCACATCTGCGCATGAAACTACAGGAGTTTTCAGCACTGCCATGACAGAGGGTACTTGTGTGTGTTTATATGTGAATATATGTGAGTCTTTGTCAATCTGTCATGGCTGAATGATGAAAACATACAGTACCACACTAAAAACTTATCTAACAAGGTCTAATAACGAACAGATCAATAAGGACGTTATCTGACATCATTCCGTCATCACAGATTAGATCAGTGCTGTGTAAAGTCAGTCCTGTCAGCAGTTTTGTTGCTCATGTGAGAGTGTGAACTTTTAAAAAGGAACATTGTATGTCCTGTTTCAAAGCACCTGGTCCTACCACACCAGAGCCTTTGGTAACCACTTTTTCTGGCCTTATAACGTCTGAATCACAGACCACTGAAACTTCAGGAGGTATTATGATTTTAACCCTGGCAGTGGATCTATAATGACTGAAGAAAAGGTTTCATTTCTGAATAACTGATACAGTTCTCAATATCTGTCATTTATCATTATTAACATTGAGTCAAGAAGTATGCACTTGCATGTACAAATATTTAGTCATTAAAGATCTCTGCTTTTTAAAAGACTTTTAATTGGTTGTTTAAAGAACATTATGTAACATGATCTTTTTTGTAGAAAAAAGGAACACAACACAAGAGAGTTCTTCGTTCGCCTTTTCAACAAATCCTCCACAGAGCAGCACTTCTGAACGGTGGTTCTCCGACACAACATATGGTACGAGACAGAAAATAATTTTATGATATTATAATTGTATGAATTTAAGAATATGCTGATTGACCATTGTGTTTACGTTACAAAAAAGAAACCTCATTTGATTATCATGAATCATCCACCATGGAAAAAAAGGATAGTGTGAGTATTTCACAGCAATAGAAAGCCTCAGATGTATTTGCAAAATATTTGAAAGAACAATCATTTGATATCTTTATACTGATTTGTGTTTTAAGGAAAATATATCTGCGGTGATTGTGGGTGTCATGCTGTTACTGCTGGCTTTGATAGTCATTGCTGTCCTACTGATATGTGAGTCCAAAGCGCATTTCGGTCAATTCACATTTTTAAAATTCACAGCAATAATAGTAAACTTTGTTAACTACAAAATGAAACTGAAAATGAATTGAAACGGTGTTTCTGTTTTCAGTGAAGCAAAAGAAGAAATCCAGAGCTGCGGTAGACATGTAAGTCAATCCTGGAAGTGCTAACTTTCCTGAATTTAGAAGAATTTAAAACTTTAACTCCAATCTTTTGATTGAAAATAGATGCAAACCACCATCTTGTTGTCAAAGTGAAAAAAACTGAGTAGATGATTTTTGACCCGAAGTCAATTGGGGATCAAAGTTCAGTCTTTATTCATAATGCTCCCATTAAGCAGTTTTCTTCTAATAAATATATGGTTATTCATATTGACCTGGAATGTCCACGTTGAAACTCTTTGCTCCAAGTTACAGCACAGACTTTATTTTCTGAGAAGACTCTTTGGCGTTAACAGTAAGATCATGAGGTTGTTTTATCAAGCTGCAATGGAAAATGTGATTCTTTATGGAATTCATCTCTGGTATGGTAATCTGTACAGTTAAAGACAAAAATTACTCAGCTCATTCGAATTGCCTTATAGATTATTGGTATGGGGAAACATTCTCGCCACCGGGTCCTGTATGAAAAATCAGTGCTTAGGGAGGCATTTAAGATTTTAAAAAGTAGAGATGCAGACTGAATAGGTTCAAGAATTCATTCATTTATACCTTCAGCAACTAAGGTTTATTAACTCTGTCAATGTTGTCAAGGCAGTGATGCAGCGGGTGTCTTTAGAGCCCAAGACAAACTTCCCTTTGGGGACAATAATACCTTACCTTACCTTTACGTTGTTACAAAGTTCTGTTTCAAATAAATTCTGTTCTTTTAAACTTTCTGTTCATCAAAGAATCCCAGTAAAACATAAATCATGGTTTCCACAATAAATGCTATTAAAAACAGCTGTTCCCTTTCAGTCGGTCACTCTGACGTCACCCGACGAATAGGAATCTCGCTTCGAGATGCCAAAACAACTCTGCGTGTTCAAACACGCCAATGAATTTCATTGGCATACGCTGATTAGGATCGGCTGAACTCAATCGCGGCGCGAGTATAAGTAGGTCAGCAAATCCAGCATTCATTAGCTTTTCGCTTCAGAGCCGAGCAGTCCATGCGAACGTTCTGTAAGCCATTTCTACTCTGCGAAACGACGG
>JAUCMT010000051.1:9342273-9373099 GCA_032357475.1 Enteromius thamalakanensis
AGATATTTTCATCTGAGACAGCTCAAACATGCTATTTAGTCTGAGACTAGCTTAAGCCTTGTCTGTGAAACTGGGGGTAAAAGTAATTGCATGGCATTTAATGAAGTACATAAATATTAAAATGTATTTGTACATTTTTTCATTTATTTATTTTCCACTAGGGTACTACTGTTTAAAAGTTTGGGGGTAATTCCGTTTTTGTAAGATTTTATTATTATTTTGTATTTTTGGCATGTTTTTTTAAAAGATGTGTCTTATGCTCACAAGGATGCATTTGTTTGATAAAAAATGAAGTAATATTGTTATTAGTTATTAGTCATTACTAGAGTCCTTAGTGTCACACAAGCTTTCAGAAATCATTCTAAAATGCTGATTTGCTGCTCAAGAAACATTTATTGTTATCAGTGCTGAAAAGTTCTTGAGTTTGCTGCTTTCATTAATAAATCATAATTCAAAATACATAACATTACAGACGTCTTTGCTGTCACTTATGATCAATTTTAATGTGTCCTTGCACAATAGAAATGCATTAATTCCTTAACAAAAATAGTGTGAGTAGCATGAGTAGTTTTGCTCATTTTAGTTCGGCCAATGCATTTCAGCATTTTCTGGAGGATTCGTCAGACTGATTCATAAATCATGAATCTTTTCACCGGAATCAAACTGAAGTGCTGTATATTTTGTTTTGTTGGCTTCATAGAAGAGGTCATCTTAACAGAAATAAAGAGTTTTCGTGATGTTATTTCTGTCTTACCTCATTCATTTCTGATCAAAATCACGCATAATTCTTTCTCACTATCATTCTGTATTCAGTAAAAACTCCATTCCAGGAAGTTTACATTGATTTAATAGAGGTATCATAACAGTTTTAACCTCCTATAGATCATTTAGCCTAATGAATAATTACAGTAGCCGTGTCTGCATTGCCACACAATTACGTCTGAAAATACCTGAACAGTATATTCCAGCTGAATAGTCTCACTCTGTCAATGTTTGTTCAATTTTTATTCGATTCCCACGAGTCTAATGAAGAATTAGCTGGTTCATCCGAAGATCCAGCTGTGACTGCATGAACATTTGTGGCACTTTGTTTACTAACAATAGCGAACACACGTGCCACCATGGACATGGCGTGTGCTGTGTGCAAGCCCACTCAATCGTTCATAAAGCTTGTTTACATGCGCATAGCTAGGATGTCCAGATAACACTCACACACAATGGGCCTGTTCTTCGCTGCACGACTCCACCTCCAGACGAGGACCGCAGATGGGTCAGTGGCCCTGTCCTTCTTGGAGATGTCACAGGCACAGAGCTAGAGAACACAGCCGCTCTTTCACATGCTCTCCTCTGCATAACCCTGGTGCCTCCCAGCACGAGGCAGTGTCGCCTGATCCCCACACCGGCTGCTCGGAATGGCTGTTCCTCCCTGGTTATCAGTACAGCGCTGGATCCTCCTCCTCACCATCTCAGGCAAGAAACACTCTACAGTATAAACTTATGTTAGTTTATTATGGGAGATTTACCTTATAACAGAAGTAAAACAAAATGCACTGCAAATAATAATGATAATAATAACCTTGTTTTCCAGTATATTCCTTAATATTTACTATAAAACAAAACTTACAAAACACTGTGAGATGTGATTGCTTTCAGAAAGTTCATAGAAAAAGATAACCTCCAATTTTTTTTATTTTTAGCCAGTTTAGACTAACCCAGTTCATTTTTTGTTTTAAGTGTAATCTAAAAATAAACTTAATTTAGGATATATTTATTAAAATGTAATTAAATATACAATTAAAAAATATATATATTCAGATTTTTTTCATGCTTATAAAATAATGAGTAAAAAGAAAAGATAAATTATACAGAAAAAAAAGGATTTGCCAACCTGTTATTTTTTTCTATTTTTCATATTTTCAATCATTTTGTAATCAAAAAGGAACCTCTGACATCACTGTGTTAAAATACTTCCATGCAGCTCAAGGATCCTCTGTGTTGGGGTTTCTGGTGACGGAGGGCAGCACAGTGATTCTGCCGTGTCATTACTCAGTAAAGCACCATGGCTTGAGCCACGTCTGCTGGGGACGGGAATGTGGAACGTTCTGGTGCAACGACATCATCGTACAAACAGATGAGTATGGCGTCATCTCCAAAGTCTCTGACAGGTACAAACTCATCGGAGACGTCCTGTCAGGACAAATGGACCTGGGGATTCAAAAAATACAGAAGACAGACAGTGGGCCGTACTGCTGTAGAGTGGACGTAGAAGGGTTTTTCAATGATAAGAAGGTCTCCTACACATTTAGGGTCATGAAAGGCAAGTTACACAGATGCTTTGAAGTTGGATAAAATATGGAGAGCTTCATATTTTTAATAAATCTTCATGAATTTTCATTTTTGAAGCTCTAACGACTGTGCCTCCAACAACCACGACCCCTATTATTACAGAACCTTTGGAAACACAGACAGGTAAGGTACACTAAAGGAATCGTTCACCCAAAAATTAAAATTCTGTCAAGTAGATCCAAATCTGTATGAATTTCTTTGTGCTGTTCAACCAGCCGAGTCAGCAAAATGTGTGAAGTAAAATAGGTGAACTATTCCTTTAAGACAATTGTTTAAAAGTTATTTCAAAAGTTGTTGAAATCTTCATATGCTTTTCCAGAACATCAATAATTCCAGGTTCAATATATAGTCCAAAATATAGTGTTTGGCATATATAAGTAAAAACTTCTTGATTAAGTACATTAGAAACATGTGCTTCAATTAAATTACAAAGACATAAATACATAAAGTATAATAAGATTAACACTTTAGTGTGTATTGAATGGAGTCTGAAAAAACTAGTAATTAAATTCTCGATATTGAGAAATGACGGTTTTGCATATTGTGTTTTACCTTAGAATTGATTTCTGCTGACTGCTTTAACAGCTAATCAGCTAATATGTAATTTGCATCAGTGTCATGTTTTTTTCCTAGACCCTTGGTTTTACCAAGTCAAATCATGATATATGATGCATCACCAGTTGCATTTCAGTTGCACTGACTGCTTTAATGTGTCAAGAGAGACCACATAGAGCTATAACTCAAATGTCAGAGACCCTTGTGGGTAGAGATGATGGTACACGCATCAACCAGCATGAGTAAAGCGATTTCCTGAGTTTCACTCTGAATTTCCCAGTGTCTTCACTGTCAGATCAGTCCAGAGGAGCAGACTCATCATTCTCTGACATTTCCTGGCAAAATGTCACCCACGTGCATTCTGGGGCTATGGTGAGTTGTGCTGGTGCTTGTACACAGTATATGGAAAATGAACATAGCACTGTTAAGATTCTAATGGAACTTCCTCTGTGCACAATTATCATTTTAGTCAATTTAATTATCAACATAATTCATTCAAATAAACTCAAAAAAAATCATTGCTCTCTGTGTTAAAAAATATATTTAGTATGCATTACTATATGGTTAAGAATATGGAAGTATATTGTGAGTAATATTATGTTATGAGCAATGAGCAATCTTATGAGTCATGGAGTATCTTGTATTTTGCAACAAAACTGTCAGCTTTCTGTATGAAGTTTGTTACATCTCACATATCTATTAATTAAATACAAATTGTTTTAATGACGTTGTCAGACAGGCAGAGGTTACAAATCACAGCAAACAGGTACAATCCAGATAATCCAAGAGAATGGTCACACAACAGGCAGTAGATCAATAGGCAGGCGGGAAGAGACAAATACCATATAAACAGTCCAGTGTCAAACACAGAAAGACAGTCCAGATAAACGCTCGGAATTACGCACATGAGTAGTAAAACTTTGCGAAGAAAGGAACAAGGTCTGGTCCTTGAAAGTTCCCGCTGCTGCCGTTCGGAGAGGGACCACAGAGGCGCGATCTGTGACAGTACTTTTATTCAGTTTGAATTAAATTGACCAAAATGTGCAGTAAAGACAATGTTACAAACAATTTCTTTCAAATAAATTCTGTTTTTTAGTCTTTCTATTCATCAGACTAAATTTATACAAATTATATAGCTACAAAAATGTTAACATTGATTTTTAACACTGATAATGATAAAACATTGTTATTGTTAAGGATCATGTGTCACTAAAGAATGCAGTAATGACTGCTGAAAATGTAGATTTACATTATATTAATAAATTACACTTAGAAAATGCCTATTTTATATAATAATATTTCGCAATTTACTGTATTTTTTACTTTTTTTCTTTTTAATCAGATAAATCCTGTGAAATTAAATACGCATAAATAGCAGAGTGGAAGTAACATTTTAATTATTTTGTAGAGGAACTTTTTATGGCATCTGTTTATATAACATTATTGATTTTAAGTGATCTGAAAACTCAAAATGACACTTAAAGTAACTCTTGTAAATTTGTGATTTAAAGATGGAGGAGCCGATCTCTAGGCTCACGCTACAGATAAACATCCCGGTTCTGTCTCTGTCTCTCAGTCTGCTACTGCTCCTCTCGGGAGCACTGGCCCTTGTGACCTTCAAACGTATGTATACCACCGTGTTATGAATCTACTAGACCTTTATTTATGGAAAATGCTATTATAAGTAAGTTAAGAACATGTACCTTTACTGAAATTAATGAATATTCTTATTCAGGTGGCTTTTATGGGAAGGCCTTTCACACAGGGTGGTAAGTGCGTGTGATTCACTTTAAGAAAAGTGCTTTGTAACAATATAATCACAATGACTGCTATGTTTTGAACCTCAGTTTCTCAAAGGAGCCCCGACACATTATTTACGAAATACGCACAAGAAGACCAGTGGAAGAGAATATCTACACCCTGGAATAGACATTTTTTGCCTTAATTCACAGACATGTATAAATCTTGCAAGTGTTATTTAATATAGTTTATTTCTGATTTAAAAAGGGAATTGTTTACCCAAAAATGGGTGGGAAAAGGACTGGCATATTCCAAATAGGTGTATTTTATAGGTAGATTAAAAACAGACTTCTCATTTTTTTGTGCAGTATCCCTTTAAGTGTGAAAATTCCTGTATAATTGTAAAAATATATAAGTAATGCAATTTTTTTTTTCTTTACAGAATTCATTTTATGTTACAATAATAAATCAGGAATATTTAATATAGATTTTGCTCATTTGTCCAGCCAAAAACCAACTAATGCACAAATCTGAGCATATACCACCATCTCTATCAGACTGACTCATTAATGTATTGGTCAACAGAAAAATGTAAGTATCTGATCTTAAATTTCAGAAGTCAGGGCCCCTGAGCTGAGTTAGAGTGGTCCCCTAATGATAAAATAAAAAGAAAAACAATGCAAAAAAGCATTAAAAAACACAGGTGGTACAACGTGAACCCCAGTCACTGAAGACAGTTTAAGTGTAAACATCAAGATACAAAAAAATGGAGAGAGCAGCTGGTGCCATCTAGGAGTTGTCATACAAAAGGAAACAAATGTGAAATGGATTTATTTAAAAAAAAAAAACATAAAACCTTTGAAATAAAGACTGAATTTAAACACATATAGACCTGTCTCTGAAATATATCACTTAGCCACAGACAGTATCCAATATGGACAGATAACTCTGTGGTCAAGTTAATAAACCTCGTGGCAGCTGCTCTAGATCCAGAACAGGTCCTTCAATGTCCTTAACACGTGTTTCTGTTCCTGCATTACATGAAAATATGATTTGTTACATTATGGAATTTCTTCAGATAGGCTACTTAATATTTCCACCAGAAAATTGTGTATGTGTGCTTATTAGGCTTTGATCAAATGACTGTATATTTGAAATGTTGTCTTTATTGTTGTCAGTTTGTGTTGTTTAATAAAACTGATGTGTCATCTTGTGATCTGCTGTTCTCTAATGTGAGTAATTTGTGACCATGTCTGTTAAATCAAAGTTCCTTTGCAGTATATTCCTTATTTTCTTTTTATCTTTACAGTGTAAAGTATTATTATCACTGAAGGTAGCACTAAAAAGTTTAATCAATCTTTTGTTATGTTGGTCTTTCCTTCAAAAGGGCACTTTTTTGTGCAATAGCTTTGTAGGGAACGTCACGTTGGTGACCATCTCACTTCGACATGTCCAATCTAATATGCGTGTATGAAAACACACCAATGAAATTGCCATACGCTGATTAACATCCAGCTGCATCTGATTGCAGCGTGAGTATAAGTAGGCAGCAGATTAAGCGTTCATTAGTTCTTCACTGAGGAGCCCTTCCAGTGTCGTGTGGGAGTCTCCCAAGCCCCCAGTGTTTGGCCTCTAGGCTGGGACTCTGATCACAGGATACCAGTACTGCACTACCTCAGAAACTGGAGCACTGTCTGAGAAGACGTGCGGAAGTCAGCCTTCCCGTAGGAGGTATAAGATGAATAGACATATATCGTGAACTTTCAGTACAAATGGAATATAGGAGGTGATTGAACCCTCATGAACGGCAGACTGCTGGTGGAACACGTTTTTTAATTTTTTTATTTTAACCATGAATACCACATGGGGGTATCACTCAGCCCCCTAGCGGTTCTCAAGGAGGGCCAGATGCTCCACAACATCCAGCTGCCAACAGGGAACTGAGGAACTCAACAGAGTCTACTTTTTTTGACTCTCTGGAGAACTACAGCTGCCAAGCCAACCGAAACTGGGCCACTCCGTGTCACTACCTGTTTGAGGTGAGAACACGGGAGAATACCGGTTCCACACAAAGGCTATAAAACCTAGTGAATGTGTTAGGGGTCACCCAACCCACAGCTCTGCAAATATCTTCCAGCAAGGCGTCGCATGCTAATGCCCAGGACAAAGCTACACTTCTTGTTGAGTGAGCTTGTACACTTAGGGGGCAGGGCACACCCTGTGCTTGATAGGCCAGGGTAATGGCATCCACTATCCAGTGGGCCATCCTCTGCTTGAAGCTCTGTGTCCGGTCAATGTAGCATTGGACACAGCAACAGCAGGGTTGGGTCTGCCTCCTCCGAGGGCAGCACTTGGAGGTTCACCACTTGGTCTCTAAATGGAGTCATGGGAACCTTGAGCACATAGCCGCAAATCCTCGCCCCGAACTCTAGGCATAATTTGTTGACCGAAAATGCCTGCAGGTCCCCTACCCTCTTGATGGAGGCAAATGCGAGCAGGAGAAAGCTTTTATAGAAAGAAACTTAAGCTCTACTGACTGGAGAGGCTTAAATGGGACCTGTTGTAGTGCTCTTAGGGTACTGTCCCCCCTGGCCCCTTAGGAACCTGATGACCAGGTCGTGCTTACCAACGGACCTACCATCTATGGGGTCGTGGTGTGCAGCGATAGCAAACACGTAGACTTTAAGGGTGAAGGGAGACAGCCTTCGCTCCAACCCTTGCTGCAGAAATAGAAGCACAACTCTGATCGGGAATTTCCGGGGGTCCTCTTTTTGAGAAGAAGACCACTCCACGAACAGGTTCCATTTCAATGCATAGGCAGCTATTGTAAAAGGTGCTCTCGCAGAAGAAATAGTGTCAATTACCGCTTGGGGTAGGTCACCTAGAACCTCCACGTCCCCTTCCACAGGGTGCCCCGTCTCTGAGTCAGTAGATCCTTCCTCAGAGGAATCGGCCAAGGGAGGGGCTGTCTCAAAGAGCATGAGTTCAGGAAACCAGGTCCTGGTGGGCCAATAAGGGGCTACCAGCAGGACCTGCTCCTTGTCCTCCCTGACACAGGAAACGATTTGGTCTGTTAGCTCTCACCCCATCACCTCTGTTATCTGCACTGCATTACCCATCATGCACTTTGCACTCACACTTGTTTCTGATTTGCACCAGCTGTAATTTCTGAGCGTTCATTCTGTGTTTAGCTATCTTGTTACAGACCTTGGACTGTTTATCTAATCTGTGATTGTTATCTGCCTGCCTCGACTTGTGCCCATGTACCCCGACTCTGTCTCTGCCTTGCCTTCATTGCTCTGTTTGCTAACCTTGACCCAGCCTGTACGACTTCCCATAATAAAAGATTCTGCATATGGATCCGCACGCCTCTGACTCATTTGCCACTAAAGACTTCGCCACTAAGGATCCAGCAGTTTTCATCAGGCTTTCACAGCAAGGGAATTCTCAAGAGACTCTGTTTATTATTTATCAGAGGGGGTGACATATTGAAGCCTATGTGGAGGAGTTTCTCTAATACAGCTACTTGGTACCTGGTAATGAAGCCTTACTAAAGGATTGCTTCTGGAGTGGACTTGACCAGGAGATCAGTTTCAAGCTACCTAATGATCATCCAGGTTGGTCGCTGGTACGATACATTGATTTTGTTTTATGGTTCTGAGGATCTGCATTCACTGTAGGGAAGATAGAAGAGGACATTTCCCCTAGAAGTGTTTTGCAGAGGGATGATAGACCAGTTTTTGTCATCAACGCCAGTCCTCAGCCACTATTCTGGCACCCATTCCAGAGCCATAGCCACTATTCTTCCTGAGCCACAACAACAGCTCAAAATGGCCATCATGCCTCAGCCAGAGCCATGAGGCCAGAAGATGGCTGCTGCCTCAGAGCCCCAAGCCCTACACCAGACGGTTACTAGTTGCTACCTCTGAGCCAATGCACAAAATTTCCGCCACTCCAGAACCAGAGCCAGAAGGCCAGAACAAGATGGCTGTTACTTCAAAATTCCAACCGCTACACAAGATGGCTGTTGCCCCTGAGCCGCTGCACAAGATGCTAACCTTGACCCAGCCTGTACAACTTCCCGTAATAAAAGATTCTGCATATGGATCCGCACACCTGTGACTCATTTGTCACAAGTACACAGTAGAGCTTGTTTGAAATGTTTAATCTTACTCTTTATGTGCAAGTGGTTTCACCATAGCATAGGACAACACACAATAAGTTTGAAATAAAATTCAGCTGGAAAGACAAAAAGCAAATACGATAAGATGAATTCTTCCAAAGGCATTCAGAATATGTGTGCTACCTAAATAATGACTAAAAGTAAAGCCTTATTTGTACGGGACTAGTTTTACAGGGGGTCGTGTTTTGTTTCTCAGAAGTACTTGGTGATTTTAATCCCATCCGAATCTGCCATGTCTGTGTTTTTCTCTCACAACCTCTATGATAATTCCAAATGCGATGTTTGGTATTTTATTTTTCACAACGTGTTTCCTTGTGTGTTTTAGCCAATGCGATAGGTCGTAGATGATCTTACCACATGCACGTTTAATATATTTTGATATATAAAAGAAAGATATAAATACAAACATAGAGCCAGATCACGTAAACTGTTAAAACGCCATTGCTATTATGGCTATTGTAATATCAGTATCAGTAAGATTACTCACATTAATTTCTGCACTCGGTTACATGTTTCAATTATCAAAATTAAACATGTACAATTATTACAAATAAAAATTAAAATAGTTGAACTTAGTTGAAGTAACCACACATTAACATGGTTTTGCTATAGCTACTAGCCGTTTAGCTTCACCATGGTATTTGTGATTATACTAATTGTAATCAATCTGAATGACTATAGCAATGCACGCATAGAGCGCGTGATCTCTGTGACGCACAGATGTACAAAACAGACCCTCTCACCTCTGTTATAAACACAGGGGTGACATCCTGTCTGAAATGGTACATGAAAATCATGGACAACAGGTAATAAGAATCGAAGCTCACACGTACAGTAGTTTAGAAAACTAGTCCCGTCCGAATAGGGTTACAGTGCAATTCGGCTATGTATACATCTGCTCTAAAATATCAAGGTGAAAGTCGTTATAGTTTGCATAGTATAGACCCAGTTAATAAAACAACTTTGAGAATAGATTAACGGCAATATTTTTTTATTGCGCGACAAGAGTCTCACATTAACGCAGCGATAACCGATAACGGCCCACAACTAGTTAATTCATAAAAAACTTTCAATTATCTGAAAAAACCTGAATAAATTTGTGTTCATAATTGTTGACAAAAAGGCAATGTCGCAATAACTATACGTTTTTAAAACAAATCATTTCAGTTGCACAACTGGTTTCCATTAGCAGTGTTTTTGAATAGATTATTTTTATGAATTATGTAATTCAAAATCCTATTAGTCTATATTTTGTAATAGCTCTTTGGTAAGTACATTCTGGAATACAGGATGAGTCAACATTTAAATGTCCCTTGCTTTAAATGTGTTCACACAGTGACCTCAAAAAGTGTTTTAGCCACACTTAAAATGAATGTCATTGCATTAGATAAAATCAAATGAACTAGACTCTGCAAAAAAATGATGCTTGAACTTTACTCACTTCTCTGAGTTATTCTTGTAACTGAACAGTGTAGTGTTAAATGCTTGTTAAAAGTAGTTATCCTGCTGCATAATAATAATAATGATGAGAACACTGAGATTAATAGGCTAAAGCAGGAGAAAACAATATGAGGAAAATATGTTACAAATAATCAATATTTCAAAAAGACTGGGCAAATCCTAATTTGAGGAATTACTTGCATCTTAACCATCATAAAACTTTCTTCTAGCCTGACTAACCCCCAGGCCCTGGGGGGGTTAGTCAGTGGCCCTCACCCTGCATGGACATTTATGATCTTTGGCTGCATTATGATGGCCTCTTCAGTAAGGGTATGGCCCGACACTTCATGCAGCAGGTTACTGAAGCTGCTGCGGTCTGCTGCTGTGGTCTGATGGACACTGATATCTGGTCCCAGCCAGGCATTTCTAATGGTGAGATCTTAATTTTTAACAATTTCGGATTAGACACAACAGCTTTTTACAAAAAGTCCTTGTGGATAATTTAGGAATCTTTCTCATTTTACAGCTTAGAAAGTGTAAAGTTAAAGGTAACAGTCAGACGTCTTTCTATTTTTGTGCACAAAATGCTGCCTTTTTATTCAAGGATGTCTAAAGACCGACCCGGAGAAGAGGCTTGAGAGGCTCTTCCATGACTCGATTAAGGTACTGCATCAAAGAAAAGCTAAAATCTAGCTAAAATAGTTTTTGGCCTTTTGATGGTTTAGTTTGATTATCTTAATATGGACATCATCTAATTTTCTATACTTTCAGTAACTCATAGTCAATCCTCATACACTGCATAGACAACAAGCTGTATTTTTTAATTTGTACATGTTGTAATTGTATGATTGGTAATTGTATTTCAGGTCAAGTCATGGAGATTAGGGTCATCCTTGCGTCTGGTGGGCTGACATGGGTGACCCCACCATCCCTCCAGTCTTAGTGTCTTGCGGGGCAGGCAGGCCTTGGTAGCGTCTGGCGCCTTGGCCTGAAGCAGTAATTTTAGTGTCTTGCGGGGATGTGAAATGTAAATAGTTTGTTTAGATATAGTTAGTTAAATACAACACCATCCAATCATATGTCTAAAAATGGAGTCACCTAGAGCTTCCCAGAGCTTCCTGTCAAGCCTGTCCCACAGGTTCCTTGCACTGCCGCCAAAGAGCTTCCTGCCACTCACTTGGAGACAGTCCTTGGGCCCAAAGATTCTGTCAGGGCCACTGCAGAAATCCTTGTGAAGGCCACTGTCACTCCCTTTCCAAAACCTGCTGAGGTCAGAGAGAACCGAATCAAGAGTAAGGCAGAAGTTATTCGACACTGGTACCCTTTCAAATATGCCCTGGTCCCACAGCTTCTTGTCCAGGACTGAAGGTTCCTGCTGCTTCAATCCCAGAACCTGGAATGGTTTCAGACATCTCTGTCTCATAATAGCTGAAGTTGGAAAGCTTCCCATCATGTGTGCCATGAACGTTCCTCCCATGATGGTGTTGAGATTTATGCCACGGCTCCCAAAAAACCTCCAGCCAAACAGCCTCAACCTTTCTTGTCATAGCCTCAGCCAGAGCTTCTCTCTCAACCTCCTCGCTCCAAGAGGTTCCTGCTAAAGCTGCTCTGCCCAGAGAAGTTTCTGTCTCGACCGCATCAGAGGATCCTTCCACATCCTCAGGGTTTCCTGTCACTGGTATGACTGCTCTATAAATAGGTTACAGCTGTGTGTCACATTAAAACAGGTTTGTGAAAATAAAAACCAACATGTTTCCCTTATTTCATTAGGAAGCAGAGCTTACTGCTTCTATAAAACAGTTATTCCATATACATCGAATGTGGCTCAACCAATCAGAATACTATCCCTTTTTATAAAGAGGAATTCTCTCCCTCCTTTAACTATCTGACGTTCAAAGTATCTGCATATTATTAGACTGCAGACAAGGTCCAGGTATGTGATTTAAATCAAACTGTAAACTTCAGCAACATAAGCAATTCTAATAAAACAAACAAAACATGTCATCTCCCATGGCATACAACCTACCTCAGTGGGACATTTACCATCAAAAGCCTTGAGACACTTCATTTTAAAATGGTTGAGATAGCAGATATATTCATAATGTAAAATATTTTAACTCTTCTGCCTGTAATATTGGCACTAATAAACAGCAGATGGCAATGAAATGATTCAGAAAAAGACAATTAGAAACAAGTCAAGAAAGGATTAAGTCTTAATTACATGATTTCAGTTTTAGAAAACATGTCAAGTTAATATTTCAACTCGCTGTAATTTCAAATAAACTTTATTTTTACATAAACTGAGTCTGAATTTATCACACATACAATAAAAAAAATCTCTAAATGACAGAAATAGCCTGTCTCCAACCTTCAAGCTACCATCTTTACACAACTTATTTGAACAAATACTCGCTGTACAATACAGTATAACAATGTGCCTTCAGAATACAGTGGTTGCGTTCATTGTTTCTTTCTAAATGTCCCAAATACAGTGCATTAATAAATGTATACACATTTCAATTTTAGAGGAATGCATTGTACAGATAAAAAAAAAAGAGAGAAAGAGAGAGAGACTGCAGAAAAAAACCCAGAACAACAGCTACAGTACACAATTCATTTCCTTGAGGAATCTTTTGATTAAGAGGAAGAAAAAAACAGGCATCTTAAGGCTTATGTTGAATTAGATGGACCTTGGTCAGGAAGTATAAAGGTCTGCAGAGTAAATACTGCTATGTCATACTGCCCTTTTATATTTCAACTGAACAAAACACTGATATTTATAACCGTCATCCAAGAAAGTCTATTCTTACTATCAAAACAAGTCGAGAGGAAAGACGAGAAAAGAAAGAAGCGGGAAGCTGTTGGCCTCCAGTTCCATTCTGTCAGTTTGAAGATGAATTCTAAGAGGACGTCCGATACACATAAAACTCCTTTTTGAAATATTTGCATCCTTCAGAATGTCTCAGCAACTCATTCTGGAATGTACAATGTTGATGGGTCAGCGTCTGTGACTGCCTGCATATGACAGTAGTCGGCATGTCTTCATTAATGGGCGTCTACGCCTGTGCGCCTTGAGCGAGGGCAGCAGGGTTCCTGAGAGGCCTGCCAGTGTAAGGTAGCAGGTGGTGCAGAGAGAGCTGAATGCTGGCGGTGGAGGTGAGGGGCGGGGGAAAGAAGAACTTCCCCAGATAACTTTCAGTTCTCCTCAATGAGGGTGATATCTAGTTCAGTACAATCCCTTTCGAACACACTAGTTTGTCCCCCGTCACGCTCTTCGGGGTCCTCCTCCTCTCTCTCCTCCTCCTCGTCACTTTCACTTAGTGGCCCAATACTCGTCCTACCCAGGCCTTCAGCTGGTGAACATGAGCCTCTGAAGTCTCCAAAAAAAGGCTCAAGGCCCATACAGACGTCCCCGCCGCAGGCCAGTCTGCCATGTTCCATGTAACTGAGAGGGTCTGTGCTTCGAGTCTGAAAACGTAGAGAGAAATAACTTCAGTTAAAGTTCTAATCAGCTTCTAAGCTTCTCCCCACTACTTTTTGGGACACAATCATATATTTGAAAAATTTGGACCACATAAAGCAACTTTGAAAGCAAGCAGACAAAGAATATTGGGCATAAGCCAAAGCACCTAATTAATGTTAAAGATTATTTTTAGGTTTCGATATACATGTTTAAGATAAAGCAAAACACTGTAAATATTATTTTATATGATTTTTAGTGGTCCTCCAGTGTTACACTTCTGAAATGAGTCCTTTTAAATAATTCAAACCAAACTGTATATATAAACACACATTTTACATTACTCTCAAACCAAGCCATAAACTGTTTAATAAAGTTACACCAAAACATTCTAATTTTACCAAAATGAAAATGCAAACATTTCCTATTGGTTTCTTGCTAATTGATTTAAATGAATTACCTAACAAATTGATTCTTCCAATCACAAGTCCAAAAAGATGCAACCAAGACCAGTTGCAATCAGTCTGAATCATTGATTTGTTCAAATAAATAAAAAGTAGCAAAAACAGAACTAACATTCTAACTAAAATATATGTAGACTATAACACTTTTTACAATCATGTTCAACACTGTTTAGAGAAATCCATGCCTGATAGAAATGGTTAATTACTGGCCAATGACAATTGAAATGATCCATCTATATTAGGGTACAATGGGACTTAAAGGCTAAAAGGCAAATTTTAACTTTTAACTGTTTTTTATTTTTTTTATTTTGTACTTTTATGTATCAAACATTGAATTTTTAAAATGCCCAAATACGTTTTGAGGTCTTTGTTCAAGGTATAACATATAAATAAACAGAGATTTAATAACTAAACTAATAACTTTTATAATACATGCTGACATGATGTTTCTGAAATGTTTAATATCATTTATTATCTTGCGTGTCTATCTTAGACAGTCACTATATTTATAATAAAACAATCACGCTTAAAAATATAATCATATCATCAAATATAACTTATTGTTACTACAAAAGCCACATTAAAAGCCAATAACAGTAAATTATCAAGTCACCTTTAAACAGTGTTTGGTACAGTCAGTGTACGGTACTTTCGAATCTTACAAATATATGAATTATTTCTATACATGTTTTAAATCAATGTCTTAATTAAAGTGTTATAATAAAAGGAAATTATTTGTCAAATCAGAATATGGAACAAACTTTGATAGAGGTATACAATTTTTTTCTGTCATGTAAAAGAACCCCTTCGCTACCTCATACAGTTATACAAACAAAAATATCGTTACAGTGTTATAAATGTTATACAACAAACTACTTTTATAATCTTTCCCATAAATATTAATAATATAAATAGTATATATCAGTATATAAATAGTTATATATCACTAAGAAAATATTTAATTTAAGCATTTAATTGCCAATAGCCACTGTTTTTGTTCTGTAATTATATAATATGCATTATTTTAATAGTCTGTAGGCCTATATTAACTTATTGTGAACAAACTGGTAGTTCTATGTGAAATCAGAAAATGAGCACCCCCATATAGCCAAATTGTAAGATAATAACAGCCCACGAATATTTGACCGAGAGATTGGGAGTCAAATCAGGCTCCTTGAATCAAATCATCGAATCTTTGACTATTCGAGGACACCCCTAGAGCGTACCGTATGTCTGCAGCTAAAGTTAAATCAAACTGAATAAAAGCAGGAAATCTGTATCAATACTCAGAGCCTTACTTTAACCAATTTAATAATTTTTGCTTTCTTTTTTTGTATGGTCAGCTGCTTCCTTTTCCACATTTCCATCAGATGCACCAAAAGCGCCTGCTTTCAAAAAAAAACCTCTTCATGTAACTATATAATGTCTTCAGAATGATAAGGAACAGCATACCTGTGTCATTTTGGCGAAATCTAGCACAGGCCGTGCACATGGTCTGTCCGGGTCCCTGCGGCGCTTCAGGCCAGGTTTGAGCAGGAGCAGATCGCAGGGCTGAGAATGGCACCGTGGAAGTTGAGGAGGAAGAGCACGGCGCACCGAAGACGGAGTGCTGCAGGCGGACGAGGGCGAGACGGGTACCGCTGGAGGGTGAGACGTGATTTGCGGGGGCACCGGAGGTGGTGGCAAGAACTGAGCGGCAGCTTCGCGGATGAGCACGGGTGAGAGGGAGAAGCGCCTCTGCGGAGGTGGCGGTGGGTGGAGTGGCGAGGGAGAGGAGGAGCATGAGGACGGCGAGGGGAAGAAGCAGCAGCAGGCGCCACCTCCGGCACCGTCACTCGGATCCCAGGGGAACGTCCATGGCAGCGGGGAATCTGGGGAAAGGGCCAGACTGAAAAAGGTTGGGCTGGAAGAAGAATGCAGTGAGGAGTTGAGCGAGGAGCTGGGGGCACGCAGTGGACACGGCCCCCCCGCGCCCCCTCCACTGTGGCATCGCCGGTTCACTGGTGTCCAGACCTTGGAGGCGCTAGGCCGCCAGGTGTACCGGCAGCGTGAAAGGTCCTCTGGTACAGACAGCGAACGACAGTGGCGTTTGGGGGGTGGCGGGGGGGGAGGGGGAGGCCCGGGAAAAGACAGGTCCGTCACAGAGGTGCTAGGGGCAAGCGGACGGTTCAGGGCATCCCCCTCCGGCAGGTGGCTTTCTGGAGGACCCAGGGGCACGGGGCCGGGGGGGAAGCTGGAGCTGAGCACCCCCTGCAGGCTGGCCTTTGAGGGAGGGCAGAGCTGCCAGTAACTGCTCTCTGAAAGAGGACGGACAGAGTTTTAGTAGTTCATCTTACATCTGAAGACATTAGAGGTGAGTATATTACAGATTTTTGTAGACCTAAACCCAGATAGAAGCATTCTAGCCTCCCGGTTTTATAATCCTGAAGGAGGGCTGGATATCGTTCAAAAAAATGTTGATACCTTGAGTTCGATACCAGTTCCTGAATGATACCTTTTACTATACCAATGAAATGAAAATGAAATTAAATAAGTTTTAGTAAAATTACATTATCTCAAAAAACATTTTTTCAGCTTGTTGACATTTATACAGACTCAAAACCTCATCTACTGAGCCACTCCACGGAAAAAAATATCCAACACAATGAATCAGTGCAAATTAGTTTTAATAAAGTTCAAATAGTTTTCAGTTTACACATCTGTTATGCTACATTCATAGTTTAATATTATTTATTATTACAATAGCTTTATGATTACATTAGCCCTCTGAAAATGTTGTGTATTTAACTTTTTTAAAGGCATAAAACATTTATCTTTTAATGAGTGAAGATTTCATTTTATTGTTGGAAAATATATCACAGTTTATAAAACAAAAATGCGCGTCTGCACCATACATTTACACAGAGACACGCAGAATTCATATTTTTGTAGTTAAATATTGGCGAATAATATTGAAAGCGGAAGTGTGCTCACTGTGTGTGCGGCGTGAACACGTTTGTGTGTGTGTGTAGCGGAACTGTGCCATGCGTGATACGGAAAGCTCAACCTAATGTAGAAACAGAAATGATGTGCAGTCGTGTAAATGATTATATGATTAATAATATTTTTTGATGTAGAGCTTGACACAAACTGATATAAAAAAATAGTAATCACACTTTATTTTGAGTATTTCTTGTGCAAAATGTGGATTTCTTAATATTAAGCCTAAATTGTGTTTTAATGTAGGACTGTATGTAAACTTTAAGTATACCAGTTTAGTATACCGAAAATACATTTTAAATTTTTTTACTAGGGTTTACTTGCTAACAAGTTGCTAAATGGGAATACAGAGGTTGTTGGGGACATTAATTGTCATCACAATAAAGAGGTAAACTCTTTTAAGATATTCTAATTCAAAGAATTAATAGGCAGCTGTCAGAGGATGATGTTGAAGTTATGTGACACAGTTGTAGTTTGTTTATATGGCCTAGCTTTAGCTTTTATTTCTGGAGATAATACTACAACATTTATAAATGTTGTAATAATTTGTGAAGATAATCATGATAAAATGGACAAGAATCATATTACACAGCTTCTTTTTAGCAATAATCCAAAAGTTAATGGAAAAGTCATTTTGGGT
This sequence comes from Enteromius thamalakanensis, assembly GCA_032357475.1. Lineage (NCBI taxonomy): Eukaryota > Metazoa > Chordata > Actinopteri > Cypriniformes > Cyprinidae > Enteromius > Enteromius thamalakanensis. The sequence goes on from JAUCMT010000051.1 coordinate 9,360,081, forward strand.
TTTTGCCGGGGGTGTTAAGGTGATGCTAATTTTTGGGTTGGCATACAAAAATACATAATCACTGCAGTACTCTATTTTGAATTTGCACACAAACCAAAAATATGACATTATTACAAATGATTCATTGCAAGAAATAGATAGTTCTGGATATAAATATTGACCGGATGAGCTGCAACTGGCATTATTCAGCTACTGTAAACAAATACATTTCACATTATGCAACTTTTTCAAAAATTATTGGCTTGTGTGGGGCACGTTTTAATCTGTATGATCACATTACTCCATGTTTCTTCACTTTCAAGTGTAATTAATAAAGAGGTCCTAACCACTTAAAGTTGCTCAAATATATTTCACAGCATAATAAGTAATAATAATTCAATAATTATTTCAACAACATAATAAGTCTATGCCATTTGACATGTCTACTGCAGCATGGTATATGTGTTATATGTTATAGCTGTTAAGTTTCCTTTTCCTACCTTGAGTTCGTTTTAACTAGCAGCTTTAGGGATTATGGGAGCTTTTACATTTGTTGGAAATGGATCAGTGGCATTATGCACCATGCTTAAATATTTTATACTTAACTTAAACTCAGAAAAACTCCAAATTATGGAGCTTTAGATTTCCAGATACTCAAAAGATAGGTTACATACCAGGCATCAATCCATCTGTGGGCCGGCTGGTTTCGGGGCTCTGGCGATGAAGTAGAGACTGAAAGAAGTTTTTTTTTTTTAATTATTGCTTTAAGAGACGGATAAATGTAAAGTGAAACATATCTTTGCTGAGATCTAAAGCACATGCTTTACCAGTTTGCTGTCCAGTGGTTGTTGTTGATGCTGGGACAACGTTGTTGATTAAGATTTAACGAAACCATGGCATGGCAAATTAGAGGAGGAAGGAAAGGTAGGAAAGGAAGGAAAGAGGCTGATGTGCACTAGATAAAACTGAAGCACTGTCCACCAAACATCCAGGACGCTGCTCACTCGATCTCACTCAGGAACCATGATGACGTCCTCACCTGGGACACAGAAGAAGTCAAACAAAGTATTAGGGATAAAATAAGTTTGATTATTTCTTAAGATACAGATAATAGGTCTTTAGATGGTCTTTTTGGGCTTTTAGTTAGTTTTTGAACTGTATGTTATGCTTCAAAGGATCAAGAAAATATAGATTTCAAATGATAAAATGCTTTTTTAATAAATGTATGTGAAAATTAAATGACTTGTTCTAAATTCAAAAATATAAAATAGTGGAACAAAACAAATGTCGGTTGTAAATGTTTAACAATAGCAGTTTCTCACGCAAATCTCAAAAAATAAATAAATAAATAAAAATTAATTAAACATTCTCCTCAACCACCACCAGAAATAAAATTATTAAAACTGCAAAGTATTTCTGATCTACTAAGACATAAAATGCTTTTTAATTTCCTGTCCCATTCAAAAAGGTGCAGGTATGGCAAGCCATCTTAACATTTAATCTATAAACCGCACTTGTATCTATTTCCATGTTACTAGCAATTATTTTTTAGATACTAGTATCTTTTCCTTTAAGTACTAGTGCTTATTCTATAGGTACTAGAGTCTTTTCTAAAGTTACTAGTACTTATTCATTAGATACTAGAACGTTTTCATTAGATACTAGTACTTATTCCAATAGTGACTAGTACTTAATTATACCTAGTTCTTTTTTTTTTTTTTTACTATTAACTTATTAGATGAGAGATATCCTGAACTTAATGTGTACTAGTACTTTTCAATTTGCATTCAGTATGCTAATCATATGTTGAATATTAATGAACCAGTAACATAGGCTATAAAAAATATTAGACAGGTAACAGAAAGAGATGGATGCATTTTTTGGGAGGAGGAATCCACATAGAAAAAACAACAACATTAATTTGTACACAAAACATATTTTTATATTAATGCCCTTTACAGGGCACACAAAATACAAATCTTAGAGTTTTCAGACAAACATTTTATTGGGAAAAAATACATAATCATAACATGTAAGAATAAACATGTAAAAACATGTCATTATACTTTTTTTTTAGATAATAGGTTCGTAATCTTTCCCTGTACTGGTACTGGTAGTTTTTTTTTTTTTTGATATCATCTTTTTATTTTGACTAGTAATTTAAATCTATTTAACTGCTACTAGTAAGCATTTATTAGATACTACTACTTACTTTTAGATACTAGTACCCATTTAATAAATACTAGTAGTAGAGCTGCACAATTAATCGTTAAAAGATCTCGATCTTGATTCGACCCCCCACACGATCTTAATCCAGCATTTATACGATTCAGACAATTATATTTTCAAGGACAGGAGACGAGCATAACTTGTCTGATCTCGAGATAACACGCAATCACTCACAGCAGGCGTGATGACGCCTGATTTCATATGCGGTTTTGCGCAGGCAGAGGACAGGTGTACTTGTTACGCCGGTTCTGTTCCGTTCCGTCTCGAGCACATCCGTGTCCTTGCAGCTTTGGAAGAAAACTCAATCGCGGATGAGAGCGGACGAAAGCATGCATATGCAGCAAAGGAGCAGCGCGTGCGGACTGTGCTTTTAAATTTATGTATATTTATGTTTGTACATGTGTTTGTGTGTGTGTATAGCTATATACATTATTACATTATTTTACATTTAATTTCTTGTCTTATTTAACTGCTATTTTACTGCTGTTTGATAACCGATTTTTCAGGGGTAAATTTAAAATAAATAAAAAAATCTCCAGAATCGTGAGAGAATCGTGATCTTTATTCTTAGCAAAAAAAATCGTGATTCTCATTTTATCCAGAATCGTGCAGCTCTAACTAGTTGTTATTTATTAGGTACTAGTACATATTAATTAGATACTAGTATTTTTAGTAATTACTAATAGTGACAATTCTTATCTTACTAGTCAGATCTGCTTTTATACTCGTCTTATAATATGACTAGTCCAAATGGCTATAGTTGAGTTCTATAAAAAAAGTACTAGCAAAATAATAAATTTTACTAGTAACATTTTCGAATAAATACTAGTTTCTAATAAATGTTTACTAAATATTGAATAAGTACTACTATCTATTTAATAAGTACTTGTATCTAATGAATAAGTATTAGTGTCTAATAAATAAATACTAGTATCTAAAAATGTATTACTAGTATCTAATGATTATGAACTAGTGTCTATTTAATAGGTACTAGTATCTAATGAATAAGTAGTAGTATCTAAAAATATTTACTAGTACAAAAAAAAACTACTAGTACATAAAATGTAAGTACTACTCAGTAGTAGAATACGTACTAGTCAAAACTGAATAGCTAATATCTCAATGACAGATCTCCATAGAAGTCAATGGCAAAAAAAAAAGTAATTTCTTACTAGTAACAATATAATAGCTAGTCACTATTGAAATAAGTACTAGTTTCTAATGAATAAGTACTAGTAACTTAACAAAAGATAATAGAACCTAAAGAATAAGCACTAGTGGCTAATGAATAAGCACTAGTACTTAATGGAAAAGATACTAGTATCTAATAAATAAGTACTAGTAAAATAGAAAAAGATACTAGTGAGATTAAATGTTTAAACGGCTTGCCATAGTGCAGGAACTCATATATAAGACTTGTCATGTTTACAAGGAAGAGTATAAATCCTTGATAAGAGTCCTTCCTGTGTAAATAAACTTTGCAAGGAGATACACAGAGGGTTTTTTTTATTTTTCTTAATTCTTTTAGCTTTTTTCTGAATTTTTGCCTGGCTAGCTATATTTAGAATACTACACCAAATGCAAAAGATACTAAAAAGAAGAATCAAACTGCACTTGCTGTCTCCATTATGAAAACTCAGCATGCAGCAGGAAAAAGAAAACTATAATTTCTCCTACAATATTTCAATAATACTACAAAGAATACTCTCTTTAACGCAGGCATGAGAGCATTCTTTATTAACTATGCACAGCCTACAGCAAACATATAAAATTCCCTTTGATTAATGAGTGCTATACTCCTAAACTGCTGATATCACACTTTCACACAGAAACAAACCAGGAATTTCAGGTGACTGACTTGCATGTACTCAAAGTACCTCCAAAACAACACTGAAAAATAGGATCGCAAACCAACCAAATATAAAACAACAAAAATGTATCTTCCCAGATTTCAAGAATAAATTAATGTGATCTTTGTGATCTTACATGAACAGAATGTGACCGATTTTAAATAAAATTGAATATTATTGTGCTTTAAACTCTGTAATTCTTTGTTCCTCTTTTGAAGTATCCTCAGATTATGGATTAATTAGAGAAGGGGACTGAAGTTCTCGCTTTCCAAACCCCGCTAAGGGCTGTAACCCTGCAGGGCACAGGCCCAGTCTGCTAGCAGTCTCCCATTACAGCACACATGAATAGGGACTGCTTGGTGACAGGTGTCTGGGAAAGCTGCACAGTCAAGGAACCGGCTGTTCCGCTGGCCTGATGCCACTGTGGGAACTCCTAAAAACACATCCTTCCCTGTCTGTGTTCACGGATACACAGAGAATTAAAACCACAAAATCATCTGCCAGGGGCGCATGTTATTTAAATCGGGGGTTTACAGGGGGCCATAAAAGAGAGCTCGGTCAGAGAAAAATGTCGGAAAAAAACAATCAATTAGAATATTAAACAAAATTTTGTATTATTAAAATGAAGCAGAAAAACTACTAAATAATAATAACTAAATGACATTTGGAGGAATTTGAACGGGATGGATGAACAAATATAGAGGTCTGTGGTATCTCATAGATTGAAAATCTACAATTCTGTCAATGAAGTACACAACAACTCATTGACTTAAGTTAAGAAAGTGCTTTAAAACCATATGGACTAATGTGACTGTATTTAAGGGTTAGCTAACCTAAAAATGAATGTAAACAACGCTGATTATGTTGTGGGGTACTCTCCAAAATGGTGGAAGATGAGAACTGCCTAAAAAAAATGTTATTTTCTTTGCACACAAAAAAAATCTTAAAAATTGTCTTTAAAAGACACATGGACTATTTTACCAATGTCCTTACTAGGTTTTTGTATATTGATTATGGTGATATCCTTGCTGTCTATGGAGGGTCAAAATATCTTCTTTTTTTGGGGTTTTTATGGATTTATAACAATAGGATTAATGACAGAATTTTTATTTTTTGGGTGAAAAAATGAAATGCTAATGCTACCGCACATCATTTAAATCAATTATAGGGGGCTACAAGAGCACTGGGAATCCATGGACATTTTAAAGATAAACAATAAAATATTAGAAACATAAATACAAAAATACAGTAAAAGAAGAAGATGAGAAAAACGCAACTAAATAATAGTAATTAGTTATACCCCTGACGTGGGGGATTTTGGGGGTTCCTCGAACGCGGTGCATAAACAAATAAGGCAATAATTTAGGCAATAAAGTAAACGCCAACTCATTGACTGAAGTTCAGAACCGTCGGTAGTAATGACGTATCGTGGCGGTCACGAGTAGATTCGGGCTCGGTTCCGCCGTTGCCTAGGTAACGCGCTGAGCGGTCGCGGCTGATGGAGGCGATGGCGGGGGGAGGGGAGCCTGCTGCCTGTCATCTCCATAAGCACATTAAGCGTGACATGTAGCACAACATACCCATCGTCTATAATTCCAATCATTTGCTGAGATAAAAAAATATATAAATTTACCGATCGCATCGATGCCTATAAATCAAATCAAATCGCGCTGAAGGTCGGTGTAGGCCACTGGGTTACATTTCTGAAGCGTGCGCGTACGGTTTGCACGGGGCATTAGCCAAGTTTACCCATTCTGAGCATGCATACACATTAAGAGTATATTGATTTTTGCACGCCGAAGGCAAGCGAATGAATTGAGACTATAAATAAGCATTGGTCGACATTAGGAAGCAGAAAGCGGTTTCATATCGCGTGTACCGGTTGTACGCTATTTGCATTTTGCTAGATTTTGCAGGTTACGCGAGGATATAACACACCATAACCGAAAACTCTAATTCTATATTTAGCATTTAATAAATCGCGATTCATTTTGTATTAATTAAAAATAACAGACTATATGACAAGCCAATCAGGAACAGCCGACCCGGGCTATAGCTAACGCGGTGCTGTAAACAGGCCTATTAAAGAAATAAAGATTTGAGATGTCTTTCCGTAACATTACATACAGTGCGTTCCGTTCGCCAGTCTGCAAAAGCAAATTACTGCATCCCTGCCATGTGCTGCAGATTTGTTTACACGCGTTTATGATATGCGATTCTGCCCCACGAACCGATTTCTAGCCATGCACAATGAGCCTGACTGCAGCGAAACTATGTATTATATGAATAACACCCCACTTAAATGAAGATGCATTGATGATTTTCGACGATAATGGCTTACCTTGAGTCAACCGAGAATGGTCGATAAAACCCCAGGCCTTGTATGTGGCTCTCAACCGAGAGATTCAGCCGATTTGGTACAACAAGCTAAAGCAGGTCGGCTTGCTGTCTAATACACCGTCCTCGCTTCGGCCTGGAAATATTTCTGTATACAATTCCCGACTGCTCTGCTTAACAAAAAACATAACGTTGAAATAACACGCTGGATCATAGGCGAAGACCGAAACAGATGATTTAAAGGATCGTGTAAAATTGAGGATTGGTCTGCAATTGCACGCTTGGTCGATACAGACTGTCTTCTCAAGTCGCCCACTAGGGAGAAATAAGTGCAGCCCTTCTATAGAGGAATTTGTAAATAACATTCAGGGCATACACAGACCACGGATTCATCTTACACCTCGCACAAAAGCGTGGAAGGTGATGTGCGGAAATTTGAAGATCAGAGAAAATATGAGGTTAATAAATTAAAACAAGATTAAGCTCGGAGGTGTCAAAAAAATAAAAATAAAAAAGTTCAGAAAGAGATCTTGACTCTTTGGACTTAGCCGATCCCGAGATAATACGACACTCAGAATCATGGGAGCTGTAGTGATTCCTGAAGGGATTTTTTCCGTTTTTTTTGTGAATGATTGTAATTTAAGATCGTTTTTCAGGATTAATTTTCATTTAAAACCAAATTATTCTTAACGACTAAATACAACCTGAGAAATACACCACTTAGCAGACTACCCAGTCAATGAACTTCAGTTCTTTGACCTAATAGAGATGAGAAAAATACCATGTTTAACACATTAGGTGAAATTTAATGGATAAAAGCATACAAAGAAATTTAATAACACATGCAGAGTCAGCCAGCCAGTCCACATCTTTATTAGTTTTTCCCATTCATAGAGGTCCACACACAAAACAAATAAAAAGTAAAACTTTGGAACTTCCTGTTTTTAGAAAAACAGTGACGTGACAAACAGGAGGAAGAGTGTAAGGACAAAAAGGAATATAACCTGTGCTTTAGAACAGAAAAGTAAATAAAAAAAGGAAACCAGAAAGTGAGGAACAAAGTACGTGAACAATGAACGTGTACAATGTTGAAACACTCATCCGGCGAGGATGCCTTGACTACAGAATACATAAAGTGCACAGCACACTGAACTAGGAGACAGTGATCCAAGTGTATTTCAAACATGGCTGAAGAACAAGCGTTGCACCTGATCTGTGCTGACCATTGGCATGATTTGATGAGACATTAAGTAAATCTCCAGAAAGGCTCCTCATGCAGCAAAGGTGCCTGGTCTCGGTTGTGGTCAGTCTCGAGGAGAAATCGCAACCATCCTAGGACATTTTCCTGTGCTGTTAGATTACTGCTAAAGGTGTAGCCCAATCCGGGCTTAGGGGATTGGCCCTGGTGGCATGGGACTCCAACCTGGACATAAGAATGTCTATTAGCACTGAAAATTACAATACACACACACACACACACACACACACGAGACCACTTCAAACAACTACATTGACTCAATATTTAAGTCTGACCTGAGTAGCATTAGAATACAGCCAAGGACCATCGGATGATAACTCAGAAGGTTGTGAAATAATGGATGACATGGTATCTGGTGCCATTTCCCACATTGTGCCTTCCTTTTCACCACCATCACACAGCTCTGTATTCATCTTCTCAAGCAAGCTCTGCCTAAGAGGGTTTCATTTTGCAAATTAATAGAATTAATGCAAAGTTAAAAACGGTCTTTGAAGACTTACAATTGATCAACAGGGTCTTGTCCATCCGTGTTTCTCTGGGAAGCAGATGGTGGGTCCCATGCATGAAGTGCTCTCCGCCAGAGACGGACTTGCATATCCCAAGATCTGCGGCTGTATTTGCGGTATTTGTTCGGGGTGGAAGGGTGAATCCCAGGCACACGGAGACACCTGAACAGTATGAAAAATTATAACCAGACTTTCAATATAATAACGAGAACATTCAGCAAGAAAGGGAAAAAAAAAATTTTTTTTTTTTAAATAGTTAATAAAATTTCACCAATTCTCACTTTGGAACCTGCTGAACATAGCTCTGGTACCCACAGGTGTTCTTTCCATACTGAATCTGCTTTTGTCTACGCTTCAAAACTGCCTCATTGGTCTCGAATTGTGCCGGGTCAGTATTGTTAGAGCACCACTGTCGTCCTGATGGTGACCTACAAAACTTATTTTAAATCAGCTGACCCAAGTACAACAAAAGTCACATATTGTATTACATTTTATATGAAGAGTTTATTTGCAAAAATAAAATAAAAAAAATTGTTACTGTAGTTATAGTTAGTTATCTTTAACCTAGTCAAAATAACCCAGCTGCAGTTTGATTAAGATGAATGGTAATGCAAAAAAAAATTGTAAAAAAATTCCATTGTTTTTGGAAATGAACTCTTCGTTTATGCATTTAAACAAAAAAAAAATTCAATTTAAAAATATATAACTTCAAATTGCAAAAGTATACACATCGTTTATTAAAAATGTTACTTTAACATTTAGTAGTATTTTTTTAAAGATATCAAACATTTAGAGTTTTTTATGCATGTATAGAAGTTGTATTAATTCGTAAATACTATTTTCTCTTCAATAACCACATTAAGAGACCTGTTGATCCCATCAATGTCTTCTGTTCCAACAGCAACACTAGCTGTAGACATCTTCAGGATGCACCTCTCAAGAATGGATGACCTGAACAGAAAATCAGCTCTTTAAAAATCACTTTTCTTAAACTTTAAAGGGTCTCATAAACATCTTTCACATCAGATATGCAACCAAAAGATGGCTGTATAAAAACAGACCTGCGAGGCTTCTGAACAGCAGAAGTCTTTTCTCCATTATGCGAAGCTGACTGTGGTGTTTTAGAGCAGCTGGGAGGGGGATTCCACAGTTCACAAGTCACTATCAAGTTATCAGTATCTATGGCCAAAATAAATAAAAATCCCCACTGCCTCACAGACACATTTACCTGACAAGACTATCATACACTGAACTGCAGCCTGGTAGAAGCCAAGGTTCTGGGCTGCATGGAAGAGAGTGTGTTTTAGTCCTGAAGTCTTGGGCAACGTCTGTTGGCCACAAATGAAGAGGCAGACCTCTAAAACACAAACAAAAGACAAGGTACAGCAACACATAACGATATTTTAAATTTGCGAGTTGAATTTTACAAACATACATCCGCGACTCAAAGGGGCTTTGAAGAAGGCTCTCTATGCGTGTTGTCATGATTTTGGCTACAGCCACACAACACATTGCGTTTGACAGAGCTTTTTATCAGCGGCAGGTGTAACGGGGGCGGGGCTCTACAAATGAGTCAGGTAAGGCCACTAATCATTAAAAAAAATTATATAATAAAATAATATCGTCATAACTATTTCACAGAATATGAAAGAAACACTTTTTCCATGTGAACTGAAAATGTCTAGTGTAAGTTACCAGCTAGTTCAGTGTACATTATTTGATCATTGCCACGGAAAAAAAGCTGTCAATATAAGTAGCTGTCAAGAGTTTACAGTCTTGGAAACGAACTAACGGCAAATAATATAAACTTTATAGAACTGTTTATACTATACTATATAGGGTAAGTTGTCACAGTGTAATATGTCACTAAACAGCCTATTTTATTTATTTAGCAAAACGCAAACAATATCTATGAGGCACGAAACTATACGTGTAAATCATGTTAAACGTAACAATATTAAGCGTGTTTTGTCCAATAAATTTTGTGTTTGAATTTGTTGTTGTTTTCCATGGTCAGCCCCAGTAACGCTACCAGAGGTCGTTTTTGGTTGGATCACTTTTTAAATAGAACGGCACTTCTTTACGACAGCAGCAGCACGCTTTACGGCATCACGATAGCAAAATGGCGTCTGGCAGTGGGGTAAGAATTTTCTTAAGACTTGTTTGGATTCCCTTCTTTGTTTAGAATTTTAATCTATCTGCCTTCTTTGTCGATTGATCATGAACTAGATGTTTTCTCAATTTTGTCTTGTAAAAAGTGTAGATGTCGCGGTAGCTGGGGAAAAATAATGAAAACTGGTTGAGGGTTTGACGCCGGTTTTGTTTTGTTGTCGTATACAAAAACAAGAGCACTGATATATTTTACTATGAGACGCTTCGAAATCTGCTATCCCTAGTGTTGCCGACTGACAGCCTTGTTAAACTATTAGTTTGATCAGATCGGATTTAATAAATGTTCGATGTTGGTCACATGCGTTTCTCTCATTTTCAGCAGATTTCTGAATACAGCTGATGTGATTCCTTAGTTTACCATGATTATAATGGCATCTGTTTGTTTTTGTAGTCCAAGAATGATTTTCGTCGTAAATGGGACAAAGATGAATATGAACAGCTGGCCCAGAAACGAATCACAGAAGAGAGAGAGAAAAAAGATGGTAAGCAATGTTGTTTATGTATGTATGTATGTATGTATGTATGTATGTATATGTATTTTTTCAGTGTATAAGCTTTACTGAAAGAACGCATTTATTACTTTTTATGTTAGACTGTCATGTATGGGGTCAAATAAAATTAACTGATAATAATTAATCAGAGTAAATAATTTCTAGCAGTATTTATGTTATCTATCTTTTCTATTCTCCAGGCAAGCCTGTGCCTCCCGTCAAGCGGGAGCTTCTCCGCCACAGAGATTATAAAGTGGATCTGGAGTCAAAACTGGGGAAGACGATTGTCATCACAAAGACCACACCACAGGCTGAGATGGGAGGGTGGGTATCTGCTATACAATGACATCAGTACATCAAAGTTTGAGCAAGTGAATGGACTGTGTGATTTAATCTAATCATGATAAGCAAATGCACGGTTTCTAGACTGTGGAAAGCACTATTTATATGCAAAGATATCATATTCACAAGTATTGTCAATAAAGCCCCAACTACTACTTCAGCTAATAATCAACATCTCTTTGATATAGCTTTCCTGGTTTCCTTTTGAAAAATGTTTAGAATTTAAATTTTTTGTTGTAAAGTCTCAGGAAATATTAAATGGTGAGGGTGATAAAAAACAAAATGGTGATTTAAAAGTAAAAAGGAAAGCGTAATAATGATTTAAAAAAATAAAATAAAGGCATTAGTGTTTTTTTTTTTTTTAAACATAATGTATGTTTTGAGTCTTTTCATTGGCTTATAATGTTTCAATGGTTTGTGCTATTGTTGTTTATAATGATGCATTTCCTTTCTCTCAGGTACTATTGCAATGTCTGTGATTGTGTAGTAAAAGATTCCATAAATTTCTTGGATCATATCAATGGTAAAAAACGTAAGTATTGCGGTCTTTGTTCTTTTCTTTTTTATTTGTATTTTATGCAAAATATTCATATTACATATTATAACATTTATGTATGTGTATATATGTATATGTAGCATGTGTTTTTACATGTACAAATCCTTATATGAAATTTAAATGAATGTTTATACTATCTGCATATAACAGCGCTTTGTATATATGTGACCCTAAAGAAGCACAAGTGTATTTGTAGCAATGGCCAAATATACATAGTCTGGGACAAAATTACCAATTCTTCTTTTATAACAAAAATCATTAAGATAAAAAGAAAACGCAATGTTCCATGCCGATATGTTATAAATTTCCTACCATAAATATATAAAAACTTAATTTTTGATTTGTAACCTGCATTGCTAAGAATTTAATTTGGAAGTTTTGATCTTTTTTTATTTATTCATTTTTTTGCTCCCTCAGATTTCAAATTTTCGGATAGTAATATCTCAACCAAATTTTGTCCTATACTCACAAACCATACATCAATAGAAAGCTTATTTATTTAGATGATGTACAAATCTCGCCTTTTTTTTCTTTTTGTTGTTATAATTAAATTTTTACTGCATGTGCTACTTATATAATTCAGTGTCTAACAGTTGTATTTCTGTAGAAAAATCATATTTTGGCCGGTTGCATTTTTCCAGCTCAGTATTTTTTTTTTTGCCTTCACACAGATCAGAGAAACCTGGGAATGTCCATGCGAGTAGAGCGCTCTTCATTGGACCAAGTTAAAAAACGTTTTGAGGTAAACAAGAAAAAGCTGGAGGAAAAGCAGAAGGAGTACGATTTTGAGGAACGAATGAAGGAGTTGCGAGAGGAGGTAAGTGTTGAAATAAAGGTTTATTTACAGACAGGTGACATCCAAATAAATGTCTTAAAAACCAGTGCATCTTAACTCAATATTAATATTTTTGTAATGACCAGTGCATGCTATCTGTAACATGGAAGTTACTTTTCTGAGTAAAATAAAAGTGATATTTAACCCAAAAATAAAGGTTTGCTGTTAATTTACTTACATCAGGTTATCCAAGATGTAGGTGATTTTTTAATTTTTTTTTTTCCTTTAGTAAAACAGTAAAGAATTATTGGTGATTTTTGAAATGAAAGCTATTGGAATTAAAAAGCCTACATATTGAGGTCTTCTAATGATTATACCTCTGAAGTGCCGGTTGACTTGCATTTCTGAATCACCAAGGACGGCGTTTTCAGCTTTTTATCTATTCTAGGGCTGGGCGGTATATACCGCACAATATATTATGCGCATCTCATCAGTAAAGCCGGTTCTTTGATTAGCGCTAAATC
>JAUCMT010000051.1:9373199-9396408 GCA_032357475.1 Enteromius thamalakanensis
CACGATATATTATGCGCATCTCATCAGTAAAGCCGGTTCTTTGATTAGCGCTAAATCTACGTCACCTGTATTTAGAAAGAACGCTAGCTTATACACAGAGCCGTAGATCGCTGAGAAGCTGTGCGTTGTGTTTCGCGGGTGATTCAATCAAAGAACCGGCTTTACTGATGAGATGCGCATAATATATCGTGCAGTATATACCACCCAGCCCTAATCTATTCTACTAAAGAAAAGCAGTCACCCACATTTTCCATGACCTAAGGGTGTGTAAATTAAAGCATGTTATCATGCATGTTTTTTTTCTGGCAACAGCATATCAGAGGTGATACCCTGTCCTATTAATTTTTTTTTCTCATGCTGTTGTTAAGGAGGAGAAGGCAAAAGCCTACAGGAAAGAAAAGCAAAAAGAAAAGAAAAGGAAGGCAGAAGAAGATCTCAACTTTGAAGATGATGATGAAATGGCTGCTGTGATGGGATTCTCAGGTTTTGGATCCTCCAAAAAAGGCCACTGATCACGCGTTTTAAACATTTGCTCACAAAGGCCTTCTCTGAATAGGTACCCCCAGAACTGTATGAACTTCGTTATTGCTTTACAGGACCACACAGCTTTTTACACACATTCTGATTCAGCACACGTGGGGGGTAACCTGTCTTTGGCCCTTGATCATAGAACATCAGCATAACTTCGGCAATCTAAACTCCTTGTTATAATGACGTTTTTGTTATAAGGTCGTTGTGTACATAGGGCTGCACATGCATAAATGTTTTATAAGTTGTGTCAGAAGTTACCCTCTCATACTTTCCAAACAATGCAACAAAAAAAACCTTTCAAATTAAAACGATATGACCTCTTTCGAAGACAAGACTTGATGCTTCTATTCCCTAACATCTCTGTAAATGTGGGGCAGACAAGGGAATGATAAACCTGTTGATTGTGTCATTAGAGGGTTTTTTTATTATATAAGGAGACTGATAGATTGTAATTTGTGGTTATTTTACATTAAAAACATTATCTAATATCCTTTCAGGATTTTTTACCGTTTTTAAGTACAAAACAATTCTAACTACAGCATGAAGTCTTAAGTAGCACAGATATATAACAATACCCAACAATATATTATATGATTCAAGATTATTAGGATATTAAGATCATGAAGATACCGTGAAGATATTTTTTAGTTTTCCTAGCTTAAATATATCAAAACAATTTTTTATTGGTAATATACACTCCTAAGAACTTCATTTAGACAGCTTTAAAGGAGATTTTCTTAACATTTAGATTTTTTTTTTTTGCGCTCTCAGATTCCAGATTTTCAAATATCTCAGACAAATATTGTCTTATCCTTAAAATCCATACATCAGTAAACAGCTTATTCATCCAGCTTTCAGATTATACATTTTTATAAAATTGACCCTAATGACTAGCCTTTGTGTGTGTGTGTGTGTGTGTGTATAGAGAGAGTTTTTTGTTTTGTTAAATCAGTTCATAAAAAAATATTTTAAAACTTAATTCTTTAAATAAGCATTTCCGACTTGACTAATTACAAAACCGTTAACTGCTATTGTTTTATACAATGCATTACCACCAGGTGGTGCTATTAGCTCCCATAAATTTACTGGCAAGTAAAAATGTATATCTTGAGGAATAATCAATAAAACGGCATTTATTCTGGATAAATAAACGCCAATTCACAACATAAAGATTCCTATAAAAAACAGAAAGTACATTCATAAAGGGATGCAGCTCAGTTTTTCACACTGAACAGATATATGGTGACGTGAAGGATGGTTCTGTCCTTTCATTAACTTACAATACCATTGTGCATCGTTAAAGAGGAAATATAATGTGTCTTTTGCAGCAAAAAAGAGGAAAAACTGAGCATCAATGGCAGGTTTGTGATCTCCAAAAACAAACGTGTAGCCACTGAAACTTTAAGCATCACAAAATGCTCCTGAAATTGAATTAGCAATTAAAGTGGAATGTTTTAAATGGCGTACCATGCAGCGATGGTTTCCACTAAAAAAAAAAAATAAAATAAAAAGTGTTGCAACAGATTTCAGTGTGGGGGCTCCTTAACTTTATTGACACGCATAAACAACAGGATGACTCTGAATCAAGGCCGCTGACTTTGCCCTCAAAACATATTTGAATACACCCACTGAACCACCTCCTTTTTTCGTAAGCAGCCAGGAAATGGAAATAACTGTGACAAAGCAGGGGCAATGTATGTGTTTTGGTGCATGACATCAAGTATATGTAATATGCTAATCATATCTGAACATCCGTTTACAGGTTTCTTAAGCAAATACACTTTACAGCTACATCAAAGTGGATATTCAGTGATGGAAGCGCATTTACCGAGATATTTCCATGAACTAACCTCTAGAACAGGAGCAACTGAAAACTTCAAGCTCATAGTTTCCAGCTGTGGGTGTTAAATGTTTAGTTTAGGGACTGAAGCCATCCGTGTTGCAGGTCACGATCCATATAATCGTTCACACCATCAAAAGTTTTGTTCGTTTTTTTCTTTGCAAATGCGGTTCTTGGTGGTAAATAGCAGCAAAATTCCCATGATACAATAAATTGGGTGCTAGTTAAAAAGGAAAAAAGCTACAAAGATTTCACAATTTAACCAGGTTTTTTATTATAAAATTAAAATGATAAAAAAGTTGTTAATTATCAGCTTGAATGTTACACTTAAATGTTAAATAGCATAGACTCAAGGTTGGAACTAAAAGATGAAAACTATTATTAAAATATGATTTATTATAAGATAATAAAATATTATTTGTTGTGTAATCCTCTAAACTTTATCAATTCATAAATCAGTCATGAAGTACTGCTCATACATTGACTTTGCTTGAGTAATGCAACAAGCAGTAGTTAATTTGCACTACGCAGCTCAAAAGCTATTTATCAACGTTCAAAACCCAAATTTATGAATCACATGACATGTGGAACTAGCTAGATGTATAATGATAATAATCAAAACATGATAATGTAGTTTTAAACTTGCATTGTGTGTCTAGGATCTTACCGAAGACTAAAATGAACATCAGATGGAGTAGTTAATAATCTCTAGTGCTTATGGTCTACATCTGTCTGAGGGGGTGAAGATGAAGTATAATGATTTAAGAAATAGCTTCTTTTTTCATGAAGGGGTTGTACTTCCCCTTGTTGTCACAACAATCATTAACAGGAAGTCTAAGGGGAAGTGGATGTCATTCTTTCTTTTCATACTCTGTTCAGGCGAATCCGGGGTGTTGGGCTTTTTAGTTGTTTTTGAAAATGTTGGTCGAATTTTGAGTGTTTCTCCCGCTTCTACATCTGAAACTAGTGATTCTGTCACTTAAGTATTATCTCTTGGTTTCTTTCCTTCCTTGATTTTATTTTTTGATTTGTCACCAGTCTCGTGTACTCAGTAGACGTAGTGTCAGACAAAAGTGTGAACGCAAAGAGTGGCAACTTTTTTTTTTTTTAATGCATGTCGGTATCTGGGATTTTATATTCATAAGTGTTTGAAATAATGAGTTCTGATAGTACTCCATCCAAATCGGAGGTTCTGACCTGGGATTCACAACGGTTAGCAGACTTTCTGAAGAAAGTAAGTTGCTTTCTTTTTCTATGTTTCTACGCACAATAAGTGAAACTGGAAACCTAACATTTGTAATTAAGGTACTTTTAAAACACATATATGAATTTTTGGTTTTGTTTAAAACTGAGAGGCGTTTGTTATGCATCAGTGTACGTCTGCTGTACGTCCGATATTTGATATATAGTAATATTTAATATTACATTATGTTGGAGATATGGTTATGGCTTGGACCTTTGACAACTGACCATCATCTATTCTGCTGACATACTGTTTTTCATTATCTTTAGCGGAATCTAACCGGGTGTGATAAGGTCGTGACACGGCATAACATCAATGGACAAAGGTTCCTGGTATGTACATGTTTAAAAAAAAATTATTATGTCACAGCCAGAAAACCGCTCAGGCCTGTTCTAATTGGAGATGTCAGGGGGAATTCAGAAGCCAAAATTGACTATTTTCACCATATGTCATCATCATTTTGTATGTCATAATAACTCATTTTGGTATTGTGCATTTTGTGGTAATGCGTAAAACTACGACTTTTCCCTCAATAAATTCTGCTTGTTAATAGTTAGTAAGGTAGTTGTTAAGTGAAGGTCTTGTGTACGATCAGGGATGTAGAATAAGACATTAATATGTGCTTAATTAGCACTAATAAATGGCTAATATTCTAGTAATATGCATGCTGGTAAGTAACTAGGTTTAAGAGTAAAATAAAGTGTTACCAATAAAGCTTTTAATTGACCTAGTGGTAGGCCCCTCCCCTCAAATGCAGATGAGCCAATGATCATTTTCTGGATGTCATACACTCATCTTCTCAACCAGAACATTAAAAATAACTTCGAGGCGTTAATGTTAGTGAGTCCATGCAAATGAACAAACCTAAAGAGCAGACTGCTCTCATGTCTTGTACAGTGTAGGTCAAAAACACAAATGAAGGTCTACACGGTCTCTTTATATTAAACTGATTAAATGTACATTAATTTAATCGTACCCTGTGGTAAATGAACAGTGTTGATCTGGAATGTTGTCATCTGCGATTATGATGACCGATTGTTATATGAGACTTCTTCATCTGTAAACCCTCACTTCGAGTTATCAACCGTATTTATTTTTATATATTGTATAAATAACTCCATGGAATATTTAATTCACATTTGGTGACTGTGCAAAAACATCGTAGGACAGCTTTCATTGTAAAACAGCAACTTCTTAGCAACAGTAACTAAGAAGGGCGGGGCTTATTTATAGCTCAATTAAGCTTTCCTATTTTTTTTAGATTCAGCATGGAGCACAGACAAAAATTTCCCTTCACAAAACAGATGTCTGACTAAATGCGGTCTCATAGTTTCCTTGATCCAGCAATTCAGGAAGTGTTGTTAGAAACTAACCAAGTAAACTGCTGAACTCTCTATTAGAACCTCTAGTATAGAACTTCTATTTTCCTAATCGGTTAGAAATTTGTGTGTTTTATATTTACATTAAAATGATATTTCCCAGGATATTCCTTTCAAAGATTGAATCGTTAGGACAATGATTAATATGTTTGTATCTTAACTGATGCAGTGCATATATTGCTCAAACAACCATGTCAGAATATGTACGTAATCCAGGATGACTTTGCCAAGATTGTGGCTTAAATTGTGAAAGATCCGCCTCTTGTCTTGATCTTACAATCGCTGAAAAATGTTGGGATGTGCTGGAATCAGCTCATCCAACACACCCTAATGTGTCACTGGACAGCCTTTAGCTTTGATAACATTGTGCGCTTGATGTTTTGGTGATGTTATGTAATGACGAAACATTTATTTTTGAGATGTTGTATAGACAGTGGGAGAGTCAAACCACTTTGTCAATTCCAGGTCAGGACAAATTATGAGCCACGAAATGATCATCCTGGAATATGAACCTGTAGATCATCCAACATGGCTGTTTAAGAAACTAAGCACACTGCATTATTTTAGCGTTTAAAAAAGTTGTGGCAAAATATGGCAGAAACGTATTAAATGTACTGTAGACTCTTCAGTATTTGCGTATTTAAATACAATTTTTTTATTTGACCATGCATTGTAAATATACATATATGCACAAATACTGTTAAAAAATAATGGTAATGTTTTAAATGAACTTGGTTCTGCTCACTAAGCCTGCATTTATTTGATCCAAATGCAGAAAAAACTTTTTAAAATATTTTTACTATTATTTAAGATAAACAGCTTGATATCTAAATATATAATATATAATAATATATCAAATGTATTTTGATTCCTGTAATTTAAAAGCTGAATTTTTACTGTTATTACTCAAGTCACATGATCCTTCAGAAATCATTGTAATGTTCTGCCCAGAACACATTTATTATTGTTGTTATTAAGCTCAGAACAGCATTTATCTGAAATAGAAATCATTTGTATCCTTAATAAATGTCTTTTTTTATTATATTTAATTGTCTTTAATAATAAGTCTTTATTTTCTCTTCATTATCAATTCAAAGCTAGTTAAATTAAGTGAATAATTTCTATAACCCCCCGCTAAAAAGAAGAAAAAAACAATAACACTGACTCCAAGCATTTGAATAGCATAATGTATAATGTTACAAAAGCTTGAGAGATGCTAAACCTTGGATCTTTCTATTCATTAAAATAATCCTCCAGTAATAATGAATGTTTCTTGAGCAGCAAATCTACATATTATGATGATTTCTGAAGTGTCTTCTAGACTGAAGTAATGATGAAAATGCTGAAAATTAATTCATTTGAATTCAAATTAATTTGATCACAGCAATAAATGAAGAGTTGAAATATATTCGGATAGAAAGCAGTTCATTTAAATTGTAAAAATATTTCACAGCTTTTGGTGTATTTTGGATCAAATAAATACGGGCTTGTTCAGAAGAGGAGCGCTCTTTAAAAGAAACATAAAAACATCACGTTAACCAGTTTGATGAAATTCATTTTTTCAGAGTATGTCTGAGAATGATCTTCAGAAGTTCCCTAAGCTTCATGCGCCGTAAGTACTGGTTGTATTTTTTCTTATTTTCTCTTATTTTGTGTTATTTGGTATTTTCTTCTGTTTTAAATATACTGGGTTAATCGCATTAGCACTTTAGACACTGTGCATTTATTTGCCATGAATTGTAGAATAATATATTGTGTCCAGGGCATTCAAATACATACTTTTTATTAAGTTTAAAAATGCACTGTGCGTTAAAATCTTTTTTTAATCAACTGTAGCTCTTGAGCCGCCATGTTATTTTACAGGGTAAAGTGTACAAACAGGTAGAAATGTGCAAAAACACTACCGATGACATAGTGACACTAAGAGGAAATACTGCACAGGAAAGATAAACCAGAGAAGCAGATGTGGCAGGAACCATTGCGTTGATGCAGAAACTTTTGCAGAGCATGTTCGGTGTGATATTGTTGACAACACCCACACCTCAATAACACTTAAACCAGCAGATACTATTGATTTTTTCCCCCCAAAAGCGTATTTGGATTTAGGTGTAAGACAGTGACTTTATGGTAAAGTGATGTTTTATTTGTTTATTAAGCATTGTCAGGTGCACAGAAATGAGGACGGAAAATGACCACATCCTGCTTTAGCTGAACCCTCAACCAGTATATAAAGCAATAATTACATTCGGATATTTCTCTTAAAATGCTTACTAATTAATCATATGCCAGTAATGGTTGTTACACTTTGAGGATGTGAAACTGGTGTTCTTTAATACTTTCAGGCTCATCTCCAAGATTTGCCAAGAAATCATCAAACAGAAGAAGATTCGGGGGGGAATATTTCCATCGATTCCATCAAGGCCAGTACATCTCGATCATCACATATCTATACACACAAAGGGCTAATTTCCCGGATTTAGCCAGGACTAGACTTTAGCTAATTTAGGACAAAAATGCATTATCTGTGAGCATTTTAAGACCAAACAATGACATTTATGTATTCTAAGATATCTCAGTGCAAGCCTTTTCCAGTTTAGTCAGCTCTTAACATTTATTTTAATCTAGGACTAGTCTTAAACACTGTTCGGGAAACTGCCCCTTAAAGTTTAAGTCTGAAATCTTTTATTTATTTTTTTTTATGTTTTTAAAAGATTGCTCACCGCTGCTGCATTTATTGGATTAAAAACGATTTAAATACCTGTTTTCTATTCAAATAAAATGTTCTCCCTGTGAACTACAGCTAGATTTCCAGCAGCTTTAATCCAGTTTTTATTGATCCTTCAGAAACCGTTCATTTTGTTGCTCAAGAAACAAAAATGTTGTTGTGCTGCTTAATATTTTTTTGTGGGAACTTTTCTTCAAAGGTTCAAACGCATTTATTTGAAACCTTTTTGCAACATTCTAAATGTCACTGCATAATAGATCTCAGACTTGTAAAGGTTAGCGATGAGTACTATATGACTCTAGAAGTATGCGGTCACGCAGATATCACGTCTGTGTTCTTCGTGAACTATTTAAAGTTTTTTTTTTGTCCCAGATATTATCATCCTTTCATCATTTTGTTCCAAGCGTGTGATTTATTTGTGCAGCGGAAACGCAATAAAATATATATTTTTTTATAAATTTTGTTTTGTTTGTTTTTTTGTTGTAAAGAAAATCATTGGACCCAACTATCTAATTATAATACTGTGTTTTGTAACAGGCCATCACCAGCTCCCAGCTACCCTCAACCACCAGGTATGATATACCGTAAAGTACAATTTAATCAATATTACAATTGACGCTTTAAAGATAGTGTCTTACTCTCACTATTTCAGCTGATCATCATGAAGATCAAGCGTGGGACTCTGAAGAGTTTGTAAGTCTCGTATTTGCGTTTGAAACGCTTTTGAAGTGATCAGCATCACATCTTACACGTTCATTCTTAAGGAGAGCGATGATGACTATGAGAATCCTGATTCGAATGATGACGGTGAAGCTAGCGGTGGAGACTATGAGTCCCCAGAGGGGGGGTCAGACAGCGATAACAGCTATGAGCCTCCACCATCCGAGCCCAGTGAAAACTCTGCCATCATCTGTCCCGCGAAACCCATGGAAAACACTGATTATATTGGTATGCAGAACTAGACGCTCTTCCATCCTAATGTCGCATCAGTCTTTTAGAAAATGCATAGCATGTCTTGTTTTATCAGATAATAACCGCACTCGTGTAGTGGGCAGAAATCCGCCTGTCCCTCCGGAGCGCCCGGGCCCTGGACCCGCTCTCCCTCCTGTAGATCGGCCAAGTGTGAGTCCTTCATATTTCCAAACAGTATGTGTCCCTGTTCATCTCTGGTTTTCATTTCTTGAGGCTTCTTTGCTATAATCTCAATATTGTGATCGATAGGTTGGACCATCTATGAGAGAAGAGCGGCCCATTAAAAAACCCCCAGGTAGGGAAGTAGTATTATTTTCAGTGAAAGATTAACTGGGTGTGATGTTGTTAAACTTATCTCCTGTGCTCTTCTAGCACCTGCTGTGGACCGCAGTACAAAGCCAGGAGCTTTGGACAGAGGCCCTCCAGCTGTAGCAGGTCGGTTTTAGCAAGCAATAACTGAGAAGTCATGCAATTCAGATGACCTTAATATGATCTTGCGTCAAAGCCATTAATAAAGATAATGTAGGCAGTGTTGAAAGGGAAGGAAGTATTGTGATAACAGGCTGTGTGCTTTAGCAAGACTAAAACTTCATCGTGTCTTCACAGGTGGAAGGGGCACATGCTCACTTGACAGAGTAAGTTTAAGTTGTCTACACTGAAACAGAATTTGCCGCCGTGTGTGTGTGATTTTTTTTTTTTTTCATCACCAAGTTGTTTAAATGAATTAATTAAGTAATAATCTTATTAAGTATATTACATATAAGTACATATTATAGTGTGTGTGTTTATAAATAATATTTATGACTTGTTATTATTACTCCAAATATACTAGTAACTTCTAATAGCCTTGTGTGTATGTTCTTTATATTTTCTCGTTCCATTTGAAAGATAAATTTTTTTTTGGTTCTGTAAAATGCTATTTCTTTAATAATTCTTTTTGTTCCTGTAGGCTGGCCATCCACCAAGAAGGTACAGCGGTTTCCTTTCATTTCCTCTAGATAAAACAGAAATAACTGCTCATGCTGCTGTAGTTTGGTAATATTTAGTAGTATAATTTACCATTTAAAAAGGTTTGACATTCTCTTATCTGTGTACATAAAATACACTATCATTTTTTTAAGAAAAAAAATCTAATTTGTCATCCTTTTTTGCTTTTATTTCATTTGCTTCAGACTCCCTGCACTGGAGCCACCAGGAGGAGACCCAATGAGAATTCCCAAACCCTCACTTCCTCCATTAGGGGTGCGCAGAAGCACCTCCTCTGTCACACCAAGCAACAGGTCAGGATTATAAAATAATAATAACAACTTTACACTGCACCGTTCTATTCACAAACAAAAAGACTGTAACCTGTACTTTGCTTTTCGAACAGACAACCTGACCACAGAATTGAGGTAATCACATTAAACACACAAATATATGTGACCCTGGATCACAAAAGCAGCCATAGGTAGCACATGAAAATATGTAGCTAGGCAAAAATACATTGCATGGGTCAAAATTATTAGTTATTTTTTTATGCCAAAAATTTTATTCCATTAGCATATTAACTAAAGATCATGGTTCATTTAGAAATTTTGTAAATATAAAAATAATATAGATATAATTTTTTGCTTAGTATAATGCATTGCAAAGACCTTCTTTTGATTTATGTTCAAATATTGTAATAAGTTGTATCTCTGCCAAATATAGTCCTGTCTTAACCATTCATACCTAAATGGAAAACTGTCAGATTATGTATACATCTATTGAATGTATAAAATATCTACACATTTTTTAAATGCAAAAGTTTGAAAAAAAATTACCATTATGACTGATTTTGTGGTTCAGGTTCACACAAACACACATGTAATATTTGTACAATTTACATAATATTCACTCACTTAATTTTGATGTTTTTTTCTTTAACAGTTTCTTGATGACAGTAAGTAACTTTATTGTGTGTTTCCATATTTTGATGGTTTTAAGATTTATTATTATCTGTAAAGAAAAGAAAAATCAAGTTTAATTTCTTCCAGCTCCCAGGCCCAACTCCCACACATTCCCACTGCACGCCAGGAACCCTTCCCCGAGACCGCCAGGGACCCACGGACAGTCCTATCAAACAGACAAGTATATATTCACATGAAAATGAGTCCGATTTCACTTTATTCAAGAAGCTATTGCTGATTTAATCCTAATATTCCTGATGTTTTCTGTCACGCTTCACAGCGTTCATCCCAGTCGATCACTACCGGCCAAACTTCCGGGTGAGCACGCATTGCATTAGTTTGATTAATAATTACTATGCATTTAATTAAAACAACTAATAAAATCCTTTATTTTGTTGAACGAAAGCAATGAGCGATCACCGAAGAAGCGCAAGAGCACCACCTCAAGCAGACACGGGCGGCAGACAGGTACAGTGGGCTGAAACGCTGAAGCTGCTTGAGCACATCAACCAGCAGGTGGCGCCTTTGTATTGCATTTAGTTCCCTTCTAAGTGCTACAGGAGTCTCAACTCAGGGCATTCGTGATGTCCATCCAAACACACACACTACAAGTGCTTTGCACAATCTCGCATGTGCTTAATATTGAACTGGAAATGAGGTGCTGGGCGTTCGGCCAGAGGAGAACTGGCCCCAACTAAACCTGCTTCCTCCCATGTTTTGGGGATGGGGTTTTGGTTCCTTGCCGCTGTCACCTCTGGCTTGCTTAGTT
The DNA here is from genome assembly GCA_032357475.1 of Enteromius thamalakanensis. NCBI lineage: Eukaryota > Metazoa > Chordata > Actinopteri > Cypriniformes > Cyprinidae > Enteromius > Enteromius thamalakanensis. The sequence goes on from JAUCMT010000051.1 coordinate 9,384,590, forward strand.
GGGGACACCTAATTTCTAGTGATTATGGTTGTTTTGATTACAGAGACCATCTATGCATTTGATAAATAAATAGTTTAATCTGGTCATTATACATTAACATCACTCTATTCTCCTATTTGATAATGTTCATTGCTTTGCTACAATCTCTATTGGTAAAAGCACTATATAAAAAGTGACTGACTGATTGATCGATCGATCGATTGATTGATGTCAATGAGAATGTTTCTTAATTGGAACAGATCCTGAGTATTTTAGCATTACATCACTTGCATCCCAATGGGTCTTCTTAAGTGAATGGGTGCCGTCAGAATCAAAGTCCACACAGCTGATATAAATATTATAATGATCAATATGACACCAGTTCATCAAGTATACACTAGTCAAAATTCCAAGTGGATCATAAAAGTTGCCCTAAGACAAAAATAGGTATTGTAAAAACGTCCATCTCCTTGTTCTCTTGTATCAAAATCCAGCAATTTATTTTTTTAAAAACTGGTTTAGACTTCTCGCTTAAAAGAAGAGCTTGATATGTAAATATCACTCCTGATTTAGACAAGATGTCTTTTTAACTTTCAAATCTGTTCTGATAAAAAAAAAATACTATCCTGTTTTAAGATTAATTTTGTTAACATTGTAATTATTAAATAACACATTATTTTCTTAGATAAGAAAACAAAAAAAACTCAAACATTGCTCATTAGTCATTGACGTAATACTATTATTTCTCCATTTACAGGACATGGATCCAGCTTGGTATATGGGTCAAGTCTCCCGCGGTCAGGCAGAGAGCTGTCTGAGGAGAGTTAACAGGGTAAGACTTTTGTGTATATGGCACTTAAAAGTTTGCATTCTTATATTCTTCTTTAGGAAATCCAAATGTCACTTTTGATATCAGGTGAACAAAAGTAATCTGTTGAAATGTGTCTGTCAGGATGGGACGTTCCTTGTGCGAGATAGTTCAAATCGATCTTCAGACCAGCCCTACACGCTCGTGGTCCTGTACCAGGAGAAAGTTTACAACATTCAGATCCGTAGAAATCAAAATGGGTTTATGCTAGGCACTGGTCTGAAATCCTCAGAGGTATTAAAACCTGTTTTAAAAGTCCTCAATCATAGCTACATGCATAATGACGAATGTTTTTAACACTATTGTTCTTGGCAGGCTTTTGAGCGGGTCAGTGACATTATCAACCAGCACAAACACGCGCCGCTTCTTCTTATTGATGCTAAGAACCGAGAAGCAGGCCAGCAGAAACAGTGTGCTCTGATTTATCCAGCTGGATATTAAACCTTTACTCTACATGAGACTTAGTTATTTTCATCTGTTATATTTCATTCAAGGTTTTGTTTCTCAAATCAACACACCTTTCATAACTGTCAAAAGGTCTAAAAATATGACTCTGGTAGTCTGTACATTATATAGGCCTACATTTTTTAATGCATAGCTGCACAATCCACAGTATGCGTTCACATTGAAAACAAAATGATAAATCAGTACTTTACAAGTACCGTTTTGTTTCTCAAACTAACATCTTTGTCTTCTCAGTTGTTCTATGAATTAAAGTGCATATTTGTTATTTGACTGGTCGTGAAATATGAACTGTATATTGACATGTCAATAAAGATTTTATAATTCAAGAGTGTCTTATGTGATGGACTGAAAATCATTCTGTCTGCCATAATAATTAGAGAAGCTAGCATTCAGTGCCAGGACACATATTTCAGAATATATTTACTAACTATAGTATTATTTTTTGGGTAAACATAACATGTTTCCTAAATATCTACAAATGTAATGTTATTTTTTGGCTTTAGATGAGTCAAAAACTTACGTTTTAATAAAACAAACCTGAAATGACTAATTAGTTATTCATTTACTTGTTTATGGCTAGGCCTAATGTTCAATAACATTACGATTTTTGACGTCACATAGTGCGCCAAACAACAATTACCGCGGTTCCATTAAACTGTGTCAATATTTGATAAATGTCGATTAAATTTTTTTTTTTGCATATTGCGAAATGGCGGCGTTTCCATTAACCAACGTTAAGTTACGCAGCTAAAATGTAAACCCCTTGCGATGAGTCATAGCAACGAATTTTGCCGAGATTTGGATAAATTTACAAAAAGGAGACGTATGCATCTATCTTTACAGAAGCAGCCCGGAGAGGCATCAACCGAATGACTGCAAACAACTTCAGTGTCCGCATCAAAGCCGAACGGCACCGCAGACGTGCGCACTTTAAGCATTACTAGCAGGAAAAAGCCACTTATACTCGAGAACGAACACGTATTGAGTGTTTCTTGGAGGTTATAATACATTTTAGAATGATCATATGACTTTTTACATATGCCACGTGACCTGCAAATGCGAAAAACCGGTTTCCATTGCAGTTTTGCGAAATACTGCCTGAAAAACCACCTCATGCGAGCGTGAAAAAGACTTAGCGATATGTGGGAGTTTTTGCTAAATTGGCGCGTTTCCATTAGGCGTATTTTCAATTCGAATTGGAATTTGCGCAATTTGAAGGGTAATGGCAACCCCTACCAATGCGATGTTTGTGTACACTTAAAAATAAAAGCGTCTCTTGCCTTATGTTTTCTCCTGTTTCCTCTTGGTTTTCCTCAAATAAGCAAGGAAAGCACTTTTGGTGAAAGAAATTATGGTAAATCAGGGTTTTAAAATAATAAAAGATTAAGCCTTAATCCACAGTAATTTCAGGTAGGACAATTTGTAGAAAACTACCTATAAAATGATTTAGTTTAGACTAGAGTGAGTCACGGTGTCTATCTGTTAATTTTATTCAGCTGTATGGAAGAAAAATAGACTACTAGTTAAAATTAAACTTAAACAATTTAAAACAATTAAACAATTTTTTAATGCTTTTCAAAATTAATATGATTATAGCAACCAAAATAATTACCATGTCTGGCAAAGGATCCTACAAAAATATGAAAACCACTTCTATAATAAATCTATCTATGTATCTATAATTTCACTGTAATAGCTCAGGTTAAAACAATCTACAGTGTGAAATATTCAGTTTTACCTACATTAAACATGTGGCATATAAAAAGTTCTGTGTTGTGTGTTATATATTCATTCAGTTATATTAATGAATAAGAGTTAATTTATATTTTAATATAATTTAAGACAATTTTAACTCAGGAATTTAACCAAGTTAATCCATCCAAGTCACTCTTGAAACTTTAGATATTCTGCTGATAAGATAACCCCCCCACACACACACAAACACACACACACACACACAGCCTAAACAAATGAGGGCTACGGGTGTGACTGCAACATCCAATCAGAGCAGAGAGGGTGTTACAAAACTTGTATAAATAGTTCAGGTGAGACAGGTGTCAGGCTGTGATGCACCTGAACAATCCACCAGTGTTAGACAGAGGCAGCAGAGCAGAAGGAGGTGTTTTCTCTCAGAACAAACAGAAGAGAGAAAACAGGAAAGCATGACGTCATTTATTCCTCAAGCCCTTTCACCCCAGTTCCACAGCATGGGGCAGGAGTCCCAAGAGTTCAGCCTGTACACTGACAACTTCTACAGCACTCAGCCTGTGCCTAGTCCACAGCAAACCTTGCCGTCCGCTTACGATTACGGAGAATACGCCAGTCAGACCTCCAACCCTTACCTGTGGTTCAACGGAGCTGGGCTCAATCCGGCTCCATGTCTTAGCGGAGGGCCTCAGCACTTTGGGATGACAAAGCCGTACGCAGGGGGCTCAGACGGCGGTTTCAGCTGGTTCTCCCTGCCTTCTCAAGAAGATCTGATGAAACTTGTGAGGCCTCCTTACTCTTACTCTGCACTTATTGCGATGGCAATACACGGAGCTCCAAACCGCCGCCTCACCCTCAGCCAGATCTACCAGTATGTGGCTGATAACTTCCCCTTCTACAACAAGAGCAAAGCCAGCTGGCAGAACTCGATCCGGCATAATCTCTCGCTCAACGACTGCTTCATGAAAGTGCCCAGAGATGACAGCGATCCAGGTCAGAACATGTCTATACCTCTTCTTTTGTAACTGCTTGGGTTTTTAGTTTAGTTCTAGATCATTTTCCAACTGCCAATTTCTTTATTTAACAGGTAAAGGAAACTACTGGACCCTTGATCCGAACTGCGAGAAGATGTTCGATAATGGCAACTTCCGTCGTAAGAGGAAGAGAAAGTCTGACTCCCTGGCTGAAGAGGAGGGAAAAGCTTATTCTGGATCGGACTCGGCTCTATCAAGTCCTAAAGAGCCCAGCGATTCCTCAGAGAGAGGAAGCTCTCCAGTCTCCGCCGATCCAACTCCATGTCTAAATGGCTTTCTGAGTCAAATGGGTGATGTGGCTTCAGGCTCGAGAGAGGCTCTTCTTCCATCTCCTTTGAGCCAAAGACCTTCTCCACCTGGGGTGTATAGCTCGTACTCGCCAAGCACTACTGTGTCGCAATGGGAAGCCCACATCCCTCAACCCGTCCCGTCCAACGCCTCCACTTCGCCAACTTCATACACAGAGGGCTACAGTGACTCTATGCTGAACCAGTACACCAGCCAGCTCTACCCAGTGCTGGGCTCCTCCGACTTGCTGTATCCTCGCGAGGGAACAGAGGTGTAGCATGGGACATAGCGCCGTTAGGTACGAACTGTGGCCGCAGGCACTTGAGGGAGCGGTCGGCCTGCATCATGAGCCAAGTTCCCACTGCTGGACCTGAGTCAGCTGATCCAAGTGGATGCAGAGGAGATTCCCTCTATCAGAGAGTTGTGTGAATGCCCTCACACGCCGTTCTCAGCCTTACCTGCTGACATCATCCAATTCATGTTGCAGCTGAAAGACAACAGTAATCGCCTCGGGCTACTGCTCCCAGTCCTGTTTTTTTATTGTTGTGGTTTTTACAATTCTGTTAAATTGAAGCCTGAAACATGCACTGACTTTTAACATAAATGTTGTCCATTGTTCAATATTTTGTATTTGTATTGTTCACTTTATATAGTTTGTGATTGTAATATATACTGTATTTGCCAAAATAAATATGCACATCCGCAAATTCTACCATTCTTGTTTCTGTAAAAGGGAAAAAATAGTAGAAGTAATAAAAATACAAAACCTGAAATAAAAATAAATTAAAGCTAAATAGTAAAAAACAAAATGACAAGCACATACAAAACACTAAAACATTAAGTAAAAATAAAAGCTGTAATTGAATCAATACTATAATTGTATATAATTAAATAAGTTAAACGTTAAAATTCTGTAAATATTTAATTATATTCATGTTTTTGAAACATTTCCTTCATTTTATTTTGAAAAAAAATACAAATATTTTTGGTCACACTTTACATTAGGTGTCCTTAATACTATGTAACCTATAAAAATAAGTACAATTGCAAAACACTTTTGCTGCTATTGAGGAGGGATACAGGCAAGGTTAGTGACAGGTTTGGTCGTATGGGTATTAATGCTAGCTTAAGGAGTAAGGGATGTCTCAACAGTGTAATTATACATGTACTTACATATAGGTATTTTTAAAAAATAAATTACAATGTAAAAACATGTATGTACACAATAAGTGCTTTGTAGCAAATGATTAATTTTAATGTAAGTACATAGTTAATGTGGGACCATATTTTCTTTAGATTTTAGATGAATCGTCTCTTTATTTGTGTTTTTTCTGGATTAAAGTTCTGGATTGTCCACTATAAATTAAAGACTGAGGATATATACAAGTCGTATTTACTACATTTAAAACAATGTAAAAGCAGTTAAAGCCATGAAATGAATCTGAGAAGTGTTCATTATAATGGCAGAGATGCAATGCACACTCTTAAAAATAAAGGTAAGTTGTTACACAGAAAACCTTAACCATCCACTGAACATTTTCATTCCACAACAGTTTCTTCACAGTGGAAATGCAGCTCATTCAAATGCTCCTCACACTAAGAAAAAAAGGTTCAGAACTGTCACTGAAAGATTCTTTGGGGAACCAAAACTGGTTTTTCTATGGCACCGTTGTAAAAGCACACTTTAAGATCTTTATTTTAAAGAGTGCATCACAAAACTTTCACCCGTATTTCAGTCAGATTAATCATTCAGTGCTTATCAAGATGTGAACGTCAACATGTGGTGCAGTTAAAGTGACAGAACTACCTGTTCTCTGCCAATAGTGTCGGTGATCCATCACACACTAAAGGAGATTTGAGGAGGAAGATCGCCAAAGGAACCGATAAACATCCCGCTTTAAACATGAGAAGAAACAGCCATCATTAGCAACAAGAGACCAAGTCTTGATTATCAGCATTTTGGACTGACTTAAGCACGTCCCACGAAAGTGGAGGTCAGGCAGGAGAAAAGACTGCAAAATGGACAATAAACACAAATGCCTAATGTGTGAAAAGCCCAGAACACTAATGCCTAATGAGGCCAACATGATATTGTCACTTCAGTTGTCAACACTATACCTGCAGTCTGTCATTACAGCCACTGACCCACAGTAAAGGAAAGGTGAGGGGGAATACAGCTGAAGAAACCGTTAAACAACAAACCCTAATTGAAAGGAAAAGACTGGTTTGACAGCCAGAGGGACAAAAAAAGATATATGAAGACAAAACTTGTTCCTCAGGGTCTCAAAGTCTTTGCTTGCAAACAGTTACTCAGATGAAAGACAATATTCCTCGCAAGACAACAGATGTTTGTTGGAAGTAGCCGAGCTGTAATGTACCACTCTATTATTCAGAGTATTTATTTCTTAATAAACATATCTGATAACATCTGAAAAGCACTTAATAGAATACAAGCTCAAGAGAGAAATGAAAGAAAAATGTAATTTCTGTCATCATTTACTCACCCTCCACTTCTTCCAAACCTGTATGATAAGATATTCTGAAGGATTTTGATAAGCTTACTGTAGAGGGTAGGTTTATTTTTTTTCTTCAGTGAAAGAAATGAAGCCTATTTTAGAGAATTTAAAAGCAGAAATGTGAAGCTTAGAATTTTATAGAAGAACTTGCATATTTTTTTATCTCTCTCTCTTAAAACATGTCTTAGAAGACATGTGTTTAATAATACCCTTTCATCTCTATGCCTTAAGTGCAAAACTGGCGCTCTTACTCTCTGTCTTTGGTCATGTAATCAGTTACAAATACACCAAGCCAAGATTGTGTGTGAAATCAGTAATCTCCTTGATAAGGCATTGGCTGTGGATCCTTTATTTTTGATTCTTGGTCTACCGGATAAAGCTTTGACTTCATCAAATGAAAGAGATTTTACAATCTCAGATTCACAGACAAAAGAAAATATATTAATGAGGTGGATAAGTGATAAGACTCCGGCTACCAAAATTTGAATGGAACCAATCCTGTTGGAGTATTTAACATATTTAGTTAATGGTCAGCCTGGTCAGTTTTACAATGTCTGGAAGTAATGCATATCAGTAATTTAAGGAGTGATTTGTCAACTAAATCGTGGAGGAGTTTTCCTATTCAAATATCCCATAATCTTTTGAACTTCTATTGTGGTACCATATGTATATCATGTGTGGCTATACACTTAGGGGCAGTTTCCCTAGTCCAAGATTAAAATAAATGTTAGGGCTGTCTAAAATGGAAAAAGCTTGCACTGAGATATCTTAAAATACACTACTGCCATTGTTTGGTCTTAAAATGCTCCCAGGTAACGCTTTTTTGTAAGACATGTTTCTAAAAACTACTTAAAATGTCCTAAATTAACAAAGACCTAGTCATGGCTTAATCTAATACCTGTCTGGGAAAACACCCCTTAATCAGTGAATATCAAATTTTTCTTTTCCTTTTTAGTGGCCTGTGTTAAATCCGCTTCTTATACTAAAAAAGGGCTGACAGGGGCCCCGTTTTTTGTTTTCTTTTGTTGGAATTGGAAAATGATTAATAAATGATGATTAAGCAATTAATCGGATTTCAGGAGGAGCACGCACAAACGATCGCAGCTGCCATCAATCTCCCTATTACTGATTGCCCCGCGAATCTCCTTTCCTCCGCTTTAATTACCACGCTCTTCCTATCCTTGGCATCTGCGTTTTTTGCCTTCCTCCGCCTCCCCGTCCGCCACCCGAGCCAAAGCAGACTCCTTTGAAGGGTCCATTTTCTTTCTGCAAGTTTCTTCACTTCCTTCGGGGGGCTCGCGGGGACCAGGCCGGCCGGGCTCCGAGCATCCGTTAACCCCTGCCTCCTAGGGGGTTAAACCTCCTGGGGCTCGGAGGCCGCCGGGCTCCCTGCCTGTTCCCGGGACATTGCGCCAAACAAGCTATTTTATCGCCAAGGAAGTGGAAACTAGTGAAATACTTTTTTGGGGGAAAACATGTATTAAATGAGTTAACATTTATTAATCAAAGATGATTAAACAAGGAATGACTGTATATTTATTAACTAACATTAAAGAAATAGCACACATTTAAAAGATTGGCCTCATTCACTTCCAATTCCATTACATCGTCTTTTTTCCCCTAGTATTTTAATGAGTGGCAAACATATTTGTGATAGCCACAAAAGCTGTTAAAGCGGCCAGCATGACTAATTTGAATGGAACTGGTAGAGCTGACATATTTTATTGTAGCTACATTACATCATGCAATACAACTAACTCGTTTGTTCCCTCAGGGAACGAATCTGCTGATTGACATTACCTGAATAGAAGGGTACAGATTCTATAGAACATGTGACATACTGCTTTGTGGTTCTTTTATGATTGCGTGTGACGACTTGGGAGCACAGATAGCGTAAAAAGAAAGAAAATTTGAATAGTAAATTGAAGGCCGATTCAGCAAGCTGATCATTTGGACCCATTGGTTTACATAAGTGTTCTGTCCTCGGTGGTCATGAAAGCAATCAAATAAGCAGAGAAATGCTGAGGAGGACACCTCCCGTGGGAACCGTCTCTAGGCCTTCTCCCTCTGACCGAGAGCGGAGGGAAACTGCCTCGTGCATGGCTTCCACTGACTCGAGGAATTTGTAAGTAAGGCAGAAAATAAAGCACTGATGTAAAATAGGAAAGATCATTCCTTTAGATTAGAGAGAAGTGAGTCAGCTGTTATTCAGTGGTTTCAACAGGGTTTCACCTTTCAGTTCCCTAAACCTGATCACTCCCACTGTGCCCTACACAATACAGAGGGGTTAAAAGTCTTAAACTGCAGAAAAACATCTGGGACTTAATCAAATTGAATGAAAAACGTGACAAACATAAGTTCTACTTAAGATTCTGCACTACGTATAGGTCACTAATTAAAGAAACATTCGTGTTGATACGTTCATTTGTAGTACTTTTTCTGATTACTCAGATATTTAATGCTGATGATACAATTTGTAATGAAAAAACACATGAAGTTGATCAAATGGTAAATGGACTGTTACTAGTATAAAACTAAGCATATAAATGAATAACAAATGCACAAATAAATAACTGCTAAAATATTAAAGCTTTACTGTATATGTAAATATAAATATGCCTTCTTACATCTGTACAAAAAGTTCAAAAAGATGTTATTGTGTCTATTTAGTTCATTCTAAATATCCATGTTAATGTTCCTGCTTATTTTCAGATTTAACTTAGGCTTAGACTGATTACATCTAAATAACAATAAAAAACATACACTAGTATCTGTATAAATTAAATGAAATTCACTGCTAAATAAAAAATATGTATAAACCTAGTTATGCCATAAATACATAAAATAAATTTGTACAAAATGTACCAAATTCTTGCTTCTATTGAACTTGTTCTGAAAGAAATTAACTTTTGTATCATATTGATATATCATATTATATCATTTTGTTATGCAATGAAATTTTTTACTGTTTGTATCACAAATGAGTGAGTGAATGAACATATGAATGGAAATCTCCATTGGAGTTTGCTTTTCTAAAAACGAGGGGATACTTTTTGATACTTTTCTTGTAGTTTCTTCAGTTAGTCAGTTCAGATTCAGTGTAAGGTAGGAAACAATCATTTTAAAGAAAGGAATGTCTCTGGATGCAACAGGACACAAGTCTATAACATGAGGAGTTTGAAATGAATCTATATTAAAATGATTTATATGTATATTATATATTTATATTTACATGCAAGCTACCCCACTACATCTAATAATGAATCATATGCCCTGTTTTAGCAGGGTAAACGGTGAAGATTTACGGCCCAGCGACAGCGCATGACAACAGTCAGAGCTGATGTACTGATATGACTGTAACATCCAGAGTCCCTCCTTCCCTCCAGCCCTCGATTCCTCAGGTGTTTATTGTCAAAACACATGATTCACTGTCTCCTCACAACAAATTGACTCTACATTTAGATGTGTCACTTTGATCTAATCGATTGAATCTCACAACACAGAGAGTGTGCCGAGTGTTGATAGACAGGTGCTGTCTCTTGCTCTCATCTAGATCGGATCCGTGCCTGTGGCCTAATGTATATGTGACACTGTAAAAAAAAATGCAGTGTTTCTTAGAGTTCAATAAACCAGTAAAAATCTCATTGACATATGTATTACACTGCGTTTGATGACAGTTATGGGGGTTTTACAATTTTTACTTTTCAGTTAACAATTGAAGTGTTGTAAATGTTTGGGTGTTAGATAAAACCTAAAAATAACTTTTTAGGTTCACTTAGGGCTTTTTTTCATGCCTGGCTCTGAATAATTGTTACAAAAGCTACAGAGAAAGTTGTTCTTTAAAATGAATCACTAACTGAATAAAAACAAAATTAAACTAAAAATAAATGTATTTTATGCATAGGCGTAATCTTATGGGGGGACAGGGGGATACGTCCCCCCCAATATTCAAAGATGCGCCAACACAAAAAGTCCCACAGCTGTCCCCCCCAATGTGTGATTGACAATTTCGCCATTGATTTTATGTATGTGTCATTTTAATAGTTTGTTAATTTGTCAAACTAACTGACTAACTTATTCTAATTCTAATTTATTTATTATTTTTATTTACATTTATTTATTTATTTTACAATTTTGGTTAATATGATTTATTTTCACAATTTATTTATTTTTTATTTCATTTAGAATTTAATCCTGGGATATCAAAGCCAAATTTTCAGCAGCCATTACTTCAGTCTTCCATGTAGTGTGATCCCAAGTCATTTTAATACGCAAATTTGGTAAATGAACTGACTAAATAAATACATATTTTGTGTTACCTAAATTAATATTTATTTATAATTCATTCATTTATTTTTGTTTATTTATTTAATGTAGAATTTATGACGGTGATATAAAAGATCTTCAGTCTTCAGTGTCCAGTGTGATGTAATAATGTAATACCAGTCATTTTAATTTAACTAAATAAGTAAATAAACAATTTGTGTTACCTAAATTATTTTATTTTTATTTATTTATTCATTTTTTTTATTTATTTAATAAATTATAAAAAAAAATAATTGATGTAGAATTCATTCCTGACGTTTTAATATGCTGATTTGGTCAAATAAATGTTAAATAATTAACTAAATGGGAACCATATGCTAACAGTAGTGGAATGCTTTGTGTTTGCTGGGACGTTTGAAATGCTTTTTGTTTTTGGTAAGTCAATAATAAACACTAAGCGCTTCACAATCGTTCAACTGAAACTTTTTGAAGTATTTGATGGAATCAGACTTCTTACAAATATTAAGCTAATGATTGCAGTCTCACTAATTTAAATCCACTTAAAGTAACGTTAAGATCTCAGTCTTGGTGTCTGTGCATGACAACAGAGACCTCGTGATCACCAGGGGCCTCATGTATCAACGCTGCGTACGCACAAAAACTGTGCGTACGCCAGATTTCACGCTCACGTTGGGA
>JAUCMT010000051.1:9427517-9459382 GCA_032357475.1 Enteromius thamalakanensis
GACAGCACTAATATATATGTATATATATATATATATATATATACCCTTTATAATAATATAAATACTAATTATTATTAAATGTTTATTTCCTATCTTTTTAAATTCATTATTAAATCATAGATTTCATTTTAATTCGAATTTTAAAACAAAATGTGAAATTAAACTGAACAATGTACAATTATTAAAATAGATAAATAACATACATACAATCTTAAATATTAAAAGTACTCTTATATCATCTATAGTAGTAAATTTCATTATTTTAATAATTTGTTTAATATTGTAATAATTTGTTTAATATTGTAATAATTTGTTGAATTGTTTCAATTAAAGTTCTCAAGAGTAGAGTTCTCAAAAAAGACAAACCTAGTTGCTTTTTTATCTTGGCAGTCCACAATACAGCAACTTACATTCAACTAAAATTAAAAACAATTAAAAAACAACTAAATTTAAAAAAAAGAACTTGCTTTATATAGACTGGACACATTCCAGCGGAACTTTCATTGAGTGGCTCAGCAAAGTAGCTACACAATGTGGCATTGTGAGGTCCAAAATTACATGATGACATCACCTTTGAGGAAAAGAGGACAATGCAGCACAAAGCATTCAGAAATGCAGTGCAAACATTCATTCACCCAAATACATCACTGAATACAATCACAAATGCACTAACACTTACAAAACAAATTCTAGGGAAAGCAGCTGTGCGGTCTTGAGGCAAGGGCATTGTGGGTAAGGGGATATGTCCTGCAGCTGTAGCTTCCTGTCTGGGCTGACGGCAGCAGTTTCTATCATCCCTTACCTTCTGCTTCCTATTCCTCTCCTCCACACACCCCCAAAAATGACATACCATCAGTCCTCCGTTAACTAGCACGCTCTCTCTTAGCTCTGGAGTGCTTCCAACAAAACACTACAAAATTCATAAGATACAACATATCTACAACGCACACCATCTGTGCCTGTTTAGTGGTCATATCCACAAACCGGACTGGGTTTCTCCTGTATCAGAGAGGAATGAGGGTTCAGATACTACACGCTTCATATGCAGAATACCGCGACCACACAATCCTTAAAAAAGCTTATCAGCTGTCTGATTCAGGGTGGGTGGACGTCACACGCCATGGCTATACAGGACACTCAAGCAGCGCCGAAATACAAAGGCAACTTTGATGAACACCAGTCAAGGTCACATGGAGGCCACATGGAAATAAGTGTGAGATGGCTATAATTTAACGCTCGGTATTTTAGTGGATGACAGCTTGCTGGGTGGGGTCAATTACAGAGGAACAACAGGCCACATAATTGAAAGGGAAGGGATGAAAGCTTTGAGGATGACAACATGGTTATTAATGGCTTGATGAGCTTGGGGGGGGGAATCCTTCTGCAACAAGTTGCAGTACATGGGTTATGTACCAGAGTTAAATTCCAATTCAAAGAAATTTATCAACTGCGGTTTTTAACCCGAAAACAGTGTATGAGAGAGACAATCACAGAGCGTTAAAAGACAAACAGACAGACATGCATTTACATAGACAGAAAGACAGACTGATAAACAGATAGATAGACAGACAGACAGAGAGTTTATATCCAATTTTTATGTTTGTTTACTTCATGCACTGTGCAACCACTGAAATTTGATGTGTTTCATTCAAAGTCCTAAATGTCTTTTTATCCTAAGAGATGTTTTCTGGTTGGAGGATAATGCTAACATTTCAGATTCTGTAAACCACAGGGATGACAGTTTTATTCATTGGGATTCACACTCACACTTTCTCTCACATTTCTTTCACAAAATTTGGAAGACTGGGTGTCTCTTCGGGATTTGCAACCAAGTGTTATGCAGTTGCAGTATGATACTCAGAAAATGAACGGCATTCAAGAGACACTAAAGGCTGGAATATACTACACAACTTTTAAAATCTGAAAATATTTATAAAACACTAGGCATCATACACTTACAGACGCTGTAAATAGTGACAAAGGAAAACTGGGAATCTTACACTTGACTTTACGACCAAGGATCATACACTACCAGACTTTAAAGTTGTTCCGATCACAACAAACTCACACAGAAACATGTGTCACACAACAAATGGACAACAAAACCAGTCGTAAGTGTTTATTTTTTCGAAATTAAGATTTACCTGGAAGCTAAATAAATAAGCTTTCCATTGATGTATGATTTGTTAGGATAGGGCAATATTTGAGGGATCTGAGGGTACAGAAAAATCTAAATGCTGAGAAAATCACCTTTAAAGTTATCCAAATGAAGATTTTATGAATGCATATAACTAATCACAAATTAAGTTTTAATATATTTTTGGTAGGAAATTTACTAAATATCTTCATGAAACATGATCTTTACTTACTATCCTAAGGATTTTTGGCAAAAAAGAAAAATCTATAATTTTGACCCCATACAATGTATTTTTGGCAATTGCTACAAATATACCCCAGCGACTTAAGACTTTTTAAGGGTCCAGGGTCCCAAATGTGTTTTAAAACCTGATTTATTGTGGAATCGTCAGCTTTAATCTGCAGACTGGCTCTGACTTTCTGTACTTAGCGTCAACTAGTTCCATAATGTATTCCAGGTTTAACACTAACCTGCTCATCAGCACAAAGTACACCAAAATGAATATGAGAATGCCAAAACAAGAGACATGCCAGTACATTATCAGGTGGGATTTATAGTGAAGGAGCAGAGCAGCCTTTTGCTATATCTTTTCCCATCTTCTCTGTTTCTGAACTGCAGTCATAAGACTTCAGGCACGCAGTCATGAGAGTTGCATTTGTACATTCTACACAATAACAACCCCGGCTGTAAAATCTTCTATTCTCATTTCAGTGTTAGTAATTTTGTTATGTGCATTTTTCTATGTAAGCTAATTTTTAAGTACATCATATTATACTTATTTATTTAAATGCTGTCATTTCCATCAAAAGGTTTTTCCATCTATTTTATTTTTATTTTTTATTTCAGTGTACAACTTTTTTATTTTTACATTTTGTATAAAGACAACAAGATTAGATAGTTTGAACTGATTGTGACTTTTTTTTAAAGGGATAGTTCACCTAAATAAATGTACAGTAAACACTCTCCTTATTTTTGTCCATCATGTTGCTCCAAACCTGTATGTCTTTCTTTATGCTGTGGAACACACGATAAATCATTGTGAAAAAGTGTTTTTATGGCCCTACACTCAAAGTCGGTGTAGTCTGATGTTGTTTTGGACTTTTAATGTAAAGATAAAAACTGCTGAGACATAAGAAAGACATAAGTTATAATTACTGCTCCATATAGTGGCTGCTACTTTGCATGATTAATAGGATTGAAGAAGGTTGATTAGGAAAAGCTCTTCCAGCTTAATCCCAGGCTACAGCATCTGACCTTCTTTCATTAAGGGGTTAATACATTGGTCATCCACAGCAAGTCCCTGTGATGACTGCCTTTGATTTCCACTCTTTGAGGACGTGAGTGTGGAAGGGCTTACAGGGTCGCACACAAGGACCTTTCCGGCCCCTGTGTATCGTAATAACTCTGTGTGATTTCTCTACAGACAAGAGCCGCCCTTGACGGCTGCGCTTGGGCCGAGGAATGCTGGAGTGAGAGACAGTGTCAGGCCTGTGTGGACCCATCAGGCTCACAAGCTGCAGAAGAGAGAAGCCTTTGTCTCTTTGGCCATGGGTATTTATAGATGTAAGCCATATGCACAAGGAGCTGGAGGAATCAGTGCAATTCGGACCCCCCCCCCGACTCCCACCTTTCACAGAATGCATGAAATCGTGCATCAAAGGAATTAAGCATATTGTCATGACTAGAATTGCTGTTGAATAATTAATCAGTGAATTGGGGAGGGGGGGGGATTGAATATTGTTGAATATAGTTCAATATCTTTAAGAAAAAGAATACTTAACAAAAATGCATTTAAATTGATCAAGTAACAGGAACGTTTCGATAAACATATCAATCAGCACAACGGCTTTTAACAAATGTTTCTTGAGAAGCAAGTCAGACTATTAGAATGATTCTGAAGGATCATGTGACACTGATGACTGTAGTAAGGATGCTGAAATTTCAGCTTTGCTTTACAGGAATAAATGACACATTAAGGTCTGGTTTCACAGACAGGGCTTAGCCTAAGCCAGGATTAGGCAATACTTCAATTAGGACATTTGAGTAAATACGTTTTTATAAACATGCCAGAAAAAAGCATTACTGGTGTATATCTTAAGATGTTTTAAGATCAGTCAGTGCAAGTTTTTGTTTGGTTGAAACAGCTCAGATTTACATTTTTGTCTAGGAATAGTCTTAAGCCATGTCTGTGAAACCAGGGGGAATATTACATCAAATACAAAAATTTAAAATTTTTAATTTTGAATTTGAATTTAAGATTTGAATTTAAAATGTAAATATTCCTGACCCCAAAACTTTTGAGCAGTATCATATAAAAACTAAAAACAGCAACAAGTAGCTGATGGGCTGTTTTTTCCTGGCATCCATGCAAACAAACTCAGAGTTGAACACATTCTCTAGCGGATTTCCTGCATGACGGGCAAGGAAGTCTTCTTTCAGATCATGAATAGCCATCATGCTGAACTGGCCTTCAACCAGCTCTGAACAGCAGGATGAGGGATCTGATAGGTGGCTCAGTGGAAAACGAGGGACATGAATAATACAGGATGTGATATATTTTTGTATATTATATAGCAGTAATGCACAGTTTGCCAGTATAGTAGAGAAAGGTCTTGCTTTTTTCGATATAATGAGGTGTATTATTATATAACAGGAGTTTACTGTTATTATTCTTGATAAATGTTTTCTTTACATTATTCATTTGGGCCTTTAACAATCATTATGAGGTAAACAAAAGTAACGAGAAGAACGATATTAAGGCAGTTTAAGCAGCATTTAAGTCTTTTTATCAAAGCTTTAATACATTGTATGCATTGAAGAAAAAATAAATGTTACAAATGATTAATTTTAGATTTATTTGCTGTAGAAAAACCTGACAACAGGGTTGACTATTCAGATTGTCCTCTACTTGAAGGGATCACAACATGCTGAAAGGGTGATGATGTAATGATGATGTCATTGTTTTTTAAGGAATTGCATTTTTTTTGCCATAAGAGGGAGTTATGAAGCTAACAAAATTTACAATTATAAAATGTACAATTGTAGCAATATTATATATGTGTGTGTGTGTGTGTGTGTGTGTGCAGTTATAATTGTAAAAGCTTATAAGGTATAGTAATAAACGAAATAATTATTTAAACTTATGTTAATAAGGGAAACAAAAAGCCATAATTTTCGTGAAATTATTTTGTCTGACACAGGTGACATTATTTCATTCATTCATTAAGATATTAACCATACATTGCATCACTAACCTACTCACTTATGCAACTGTGTTGATAGTGCTTTCTGTTTATCCCCAAAAAATATTATTGTGTAATAACACCACATTTACCTTCTAGCACAGGTACAAAGAAAAGGTAACTTAGCCTACTAAAATCTGAGATTTTTACTTATTTCGAAGATGATATTTTTAAGGCTACTCTCGTGTATGAAAAACAAATCATACTTACAAGTGGAATCGGTGAAGTCCATGTCGAAGAGAATAGATTTCTTGAGTACTCCGTTACAGACTTCAGCAGCCCCTCACTGTAATGTACTCCAGCATCTTGTGCTGCGCGCGTGTGGCCAACACTACACTTTTGACAGGGGCGCGTGCGGACCACTTCACGCTTCTGCTCATCCGGGTCCTAGTGCTCGTCAGGTAGTAGAACTGGTCAGTTTAACCTTCTGATGCGTGAATTATGATTCATTCCAACAGTGTAGACTTTTTGGTTAGAGTTACTCATCTGTCCACAGCAAGAGTGCAGTAGATAGGCTCACACTTGCGTATTAACATTTGCAGCATTATGAATTTAACTTGTCATTTGAAAAAACAAAACAAACAAACAAACATAAAAGAAGATACAGTCCACACATAAGTGAGGCAGTCACACTTATGGGTCTGAGTCAACGGTAATTATTAAAAATGGTTTGGTTTAACACAGTCTATGATTAAACTTTAACATTGGTTTTGATGCTAATGTTTGGCACCCTCCAGAGGTAGAGGAATGGCAAGGTCTTTATACAGTTATGAAATATCAAATCAAGTAATTGGCCCTAGATACATAATGAAACAAATATTTGAATCATCTTTTCATAAAAAGAAAATTGCAGTGATATCTGCCCAAGGCCTATCTAATTTACAATATATATATATATATATATTAAAAAATAAAACAGGCTATTAAAATGTCAAAACATAATTAACAACATTATTAAAACGTTAACTAAAATTCAAATAAAACAGAAAATAAGGTAAAAAAACTAATTCAAAAGAGTAGGCTTAGCTATAGTAAACGATAAAAAAGCACTGGTTTATGTTCTTGTGTGCATTATTTTGGTACGTTTGCATGTTTTATAGCTGGTCGGGATTAAAAAACGTTTTCTGTTTATCACGATTAGGCTTGCCACAACACTAAAATCAACAAATATACAAGAACAGAACACGGTATGTTTAATTTTTTGTTTCTGTTGTTTTGTTTTTGTCTTTTTAATCTCAATCTAAGAAATCAGATAAAAAAAGACTTATCTGGTTTTTCCAATCACCACCTTTCCAGTCTCTTTTGCAGGGTTCCAAATTTTATGGAACCCCGAAAATCCCACCCCTTTCGCGGTCTTCTAAAACCTTATAGGTCAATCGCTTGTCAGTCATCATAAAACAGAACGCCTATTGGCTAGCTGGGAAAAAGAAAATAGGTGGTTCATAAAATAGGTTTCCCATACTGCTGCACATATCATCGCATCGGGGGTGCGGGAAGCGCAGGATTTCCTGTGGTGTTGCTGAAGTGGACACATCCAAGTTTTAGATTCGCAGAAGTACCTAGCTCATTTTAACCTCCGTCGATTTAATGTCTTAATCAAAACCTTCTCATCTGTACGTGCCCTAGACTACACCTCCCCGTAGTTAGTCTGAAGTAAGTCATCAAAGATGTCCGAAGCCACAGTGGCCGATACTCGCCGGTTAAACTCTAAACCGCAGGACCTGACGGACGCCTACGGCCCTCCCAGCAACTTTCTGGAAATCGACGTGTACGACCCGCAGACTATAGGAGTCGGCCGCAATCGCTTTACCACTTACGAGGTCCGGATGAGGGTAGGTTGGCCCAGTGAATGAATGTGGTTGTGTGTTTGTGACAGAGGCTGCGGCTCGGTTCGGCCTAGCTAATATTAGCCTGCGCGCTAATGCTAACTAACACCTCACTAAACGTAAACGAATCTCAATCTTCGCAAAGCTTCTAAAATCGGGACTTTATAGTATGAACAGATAGGTTTCGGTCTAAAATTGGTTTCCTGTGCGAGCAAGTTGGATTTAAGCAGTGTTTGCGGAAGGAGAATGAGCTAATTTAGCTGTTGTTGTTACTCTGTCAACCATCAACTACCTCAAGCCAGTTACATCTAAGATATTAAAATAAACATGATGTTTAAAATGTATCATGTTGTAGTTTTAAAAATATCTGTCAATATGTATTTGATGAATTTCGAGAACCTTTATGCGTCGAGTACACGACTGAGATATGTAGACATTATTTAATAATCATGTGACTTATTTTGCTTTCTCCGTTGAAATCTAGACAAATCTTCCCATTTTTAAACTGAAGGAGTCGTGTGTTAGACGAAGATACAGCGACTTCGAGTGGCTGAAGAATGAGTTGGAAAGAGACAGCAAGGTATCACATCCTGGAGACCCTGCAGGAAACATCTTGCATCATAAAATACTTGTTAAAAACATGTGGTTGTCTTTACATGTCCTTGCAGAAGAGTGTTTTGCTAATTAAAATCGGTTGTAAGAAAGCCTGACATGTGAACTAATAGTCAGAAACTTGTATTTTTGTATCACATTTGAATCAGGCTTTTTGGCCAATATAGTATAATATATGTGGAAAAACTGAGCTCAAATTGAAAGCTATGTAGTTTTTATTGTGGGTGTAATATATATCAAATCAAATGCAATTGAAAGATATACTGACAAAAACTTTTCTTAAAAGCTGGGTGCATTTTTTTATATTTACTGTTTAGAATTATTCTAATAAAATATATAGTATAAAGTATAATTTAACAGTCGGGTGACAGAAGGCAAGAAGTAGATTGTACGCAACAGGTTTTTCAAGTTTTTTTTTTTTCATGTTCATGTATGATCATTAAGAAGCCTTAGATATTCACCTGTCAAATGTGATGCAGAATGCCTTTATAGATTTAAAATAGTTTTTAAAACGTGCAAATATTTTTTAGATTGTTGTGCCTCCATTGCCTGGAAAGGCATTGAAGAGACAGCTTCCTTTCCGTGGAGATGAGGGCATTTTTGAGGAGTCCTTCATTGAGGAGAGGCGAGCTGGGCTTGAACAGTTCATCAACAGGTTAGCCCTCGAACTGATACCTGACGGACACTTCTAAATTAAATACGAAGCGCAAGACAATCAAGCGAATTGTTAATGTTTGAGGGCCTGAAATGATTCCACAAATATATTGAGAATTGTGTGCCCATATTTCATGGATTGTTTCTTATCTTCCATTACAGAATCGCAGGTCATCCTTTGGCCCAGAACGAACGCTGTCTTCACATGTTCCTGCAGGATGAAAGTATTGACCGGAACTACATTCCTGGAAAAGTACGGCAGTAGGGTTTTCCAAACTGGGACAAGGGAGGGTCTTCTTTCTTCGGTTGTCAGCTTCTATTCCCATTCGTCTGCATACAAAGTGCAGAGTAACGTTTATTTTTACACCGAGCAAAATCTAGATACCTGATGAACTGCGCAGGACTTTTATTTAACAGATCATGTTTTGTACGTGTCTGAGAGTTACTCTTTACACACACATTGTATTTCTTTATTATCTATACAATGTACTTGTTAGTGAGTGTGTGTGTGTATTATATAGCTATACATTAAGCTGTAGCACCGTAAAGCAAAGAGGGTTGGCTCATATCTTTGTCCTCTCTGGCGTCTGTTTAAAGAACATGTGCTTTTTCGAGTTCAAGAGTTGAGGTGTATTGCATGTGATTCCAAGCAGCGCAAATTCTTAACAAAACATTAAGGGAGCAATGAAGAGCTGATTAGAAAACATGGTCATAAATGTAAAGTGTTACACGGTCTGACAAAGAAGCGAGGTGAATACAAATTCCGGGCTGTGTTTCAGGCATTTATTTGGAAAATGCACTTGTTTTTGTAGTCACGTGACCAGAGGCAAAACTGTACGATTCCAGCCAGTATTCATAATCATAAACTCCACTTGTATATAATGTTGCCTGTTGTGCCCTTAACTATTGAGGCTTGTTTCCTTGGAAATAAAAAAGGTAATTGAAACTTTTTAATCTCATAATTCAGATTTTTTTTTTTCCGCATGCAAATTTTTTTTTTTTATCATAATTCTGCCTTTTCTTGTAATTCTGAGAAAATTAAATAATTACTTTTGAGAGAGAAACTCAAAAGTTAATTTAGATTTCTGAGAAATAATGGATTTGTGAGCTGGGAGAAAAGTTGTAATTGCCTTTTTTATTTTGTTACGTCAGTTATTTGT
This sequence comes from Enteromius thamalakanensis, assembly GCA_032357475.1. Lineage (NCBI taxonomy): Eukaryota > Metazoa > Chordata > Actinopteri > Cypriniformes > Cyprinidae > Enteromius > Enteromius thamalakanensis. The sequence continues at coordinate 9,437,149 of JAUCMT010000051.1, forward strand.
ATTTATTTATTTATTTTTATTCCTGATAGAAACAAGCTTCCTTATTGTCCTTAACTGTCCAGTATATCATTTGCGTTTCAATCTGAGTAATGCACATACTAATGCTAATTTTATATGGAAAGATACGGTTCTGAAATTATGTTAGAAGATCTGTGTTAGCAAACCAACAACTTTCAAAAATAGTGTATATATCAGGCCTCTTTAGTATGTATTACTTAATAATAGGCACTGAGTAGTTGAAAGGTATGTTCTAGGAACTTATATTAGGGTTGAAGTCAGCCACTGTGGAGTAGTTAATAAACAAATGTACCTATTTTTGGTATGAAGCGAGTCCAAGTTAAACTGTAGGAGTCGATCGTGTGAAAGATCCAAAATCAGCTCCCGAGGAGGACAAAATATGTGCCAACTGTGTGAAGGTTGTCCTGCCAAAGTTCAGTCATTTTCCTCCGAATGAATATATTTATGTTATCTCCTGTGTTCATCAATTTGTGCCTGTGACGTTTGTCTGTAAATAAAGTAAAACAAAATAGAGCACCGGCTGGAGATTTTATAATATCAGAACTTTTTCCCTTATTCTGTTTATTCTCTCTTCCATTTTAGGTGTGAATGAAGTAAGTTTTGTTTTTTTTACTCTCAGTATGTTGTAACTGATGTGGGGAAATAACGTCTGCATGAATGCTATTAATTCAAATCAGTTATATGGGGGGAAATGCCGTCTCGTGGTCATACTTACAAAACTCATTTTAATGTCGTCTTACATCCTGTTGCTTTGCTAATTTTTTTCTTGCATCTGCTTGCCATGTCCTTTACAGTTGATGTGTACATGCATAAAAAAAAAGACTGCCAGCTGCATGTCCTGATTTGCATGCTTCATGTTATCTTTTATTTTTAAGGAATGGTTCACCCAACAATGAAATTTTACTGAAAATGTGCTCTCCCTCCGGCTATCCGAGATGTAGATGAGTTTGTTTTTTCTTTGGAGAAACTTAACATGAAATCGCTTTCTCACCAGCAGATCCTCTGGAGTGAAAGGGTGCTGTCAGAATTGCTGATAAAAACATCACAATAATCCACAAGTCGCCCACACGACTCTAGTACATCAGTTAATATCTTATACAGCCAAAAGCTGTGTGTCTCTGAGAAACAAATCTAGCATGACTTGCTTTCTCCAGTAAAAACGTGATTTCACTAGGCAAAATAGCTCTAAACAACTTTTTTTATTTCACTGGATTAATTGTTATTATGGAATTGTATTTGGCAGAAACAGTGATTTTAATGTAAAACACCTTAATGACAGATAAAGCACTGCTTTTCACTTCACAAGATGTTTGTTGATGGACTGGTGTCATGTGGATTACTTGTTTATCGTTTTACTCATTCTGACGGCACCCATTCACTGCAGAGGATCAATTGGTGAGCAAGTGATGCTGAATTTCTTCAAATCGGTTACGATTCAGAAATAAACTCACCTACATTGTGGATGACAACTTTTTTTATTTTTGGGTCAACTCATCTAATGGAAAAGTTAATTTCAAATGATACTCAGATTGTTGTTATCACTATCCAATCAAGCTCCCCCCACCCCCCTAAACTAAACTGTAATAATGAAGGCAGCATAGTTTGCCGTGAGTGTATTAGTAATGACAAGATCTTTAACCGTTTTGCTTCATGTCTCCTGGCCTGTGATCCAAAGGTTTTGGTAAGCCCCCCCTACTTGTCCTGGACCCATCTGCTCTACCAGCTCTTTTCTGCACATCAGTCAAAGCCTTTCACAGCTGCTGTTCATCATATTCTGTATATATTTCTATTCTCTAATAGAACTAGTCTATATCACCTATTTCACCCTGAGGATGAACTCATGTTAAATGCTGTATTTATACCTCATGCACTCTTTTTTTGGAAAGACATTTGCATTTTCTTTTGCTGATCTTAAGCAAATATTTCTTTCTCTAAAAATAGTGTTCTCTGTTTATTCTGGTTAAATCTTTCAGACAACCCACAGATCTTTCTCTAAGTATATTATATAAATGTTAAAGTGAATTCGATTAGGCCATATGACATTCCTCAGTGTATTCTTGATTAAAAGTCTTAAATTAATTCGATTTAAAGCAACATACTTCCCCTAGTAAATAATAAATAAACTTGAATGTATTTGAAATAAATGTATTTCATGCCAAGTATACTACAAATACATTTACATATTTATATACTTAATACAAATACCTGTCAGTTGCAACTGATCAGCTAAATTGAAACGGCTAGTTTTGTACTAAAGCACTTTAACTGTGTAGATGTAGTGCTGAAGTCTAAATGAAGACACACTGAAGTAGGCCTATATTTGATTGTGCTGAAGTAGAACTGTTGCAAGTTTACTTAAGGTACACTTAATTAGGTAAACTATTTTGGATTTAAAGACCGATATTATTCATAGATTATACAGTCATAATTAATAGCGACGATAAAGCATTTTCGGCTTAATAGTATGAAATGTGTTCGCCACAATTAATACTCCAAATAAAGTACGTCTTAAGCGGTGTGTCAGTAAATATGTTAATAGATTTGAACTATACTTCGTATGAAATTAATGCATTTTTCTAGGGTCAAGAAAAGCGATATCATCTTTAAAATGAAGTCAAAGCAAAACCAGAGAACCGTTTTTATCAAGATGACTCACCAAATGTAGCACTTCAGACGCTAAAACTAGGATTGCCTCTCGACAACGTCTTCCTTTACATTCCGTGTTTCATTTGTATCTATTTGACTTTGACTAAACATGTTAAAACAAGGCTTTTGCAACCATGTTTAAATGTATTTTGGTTTGTTTACTGTCCCTGTATGAGTAAAATGCTTCGGGAATGTACATATTCAATCACTGTGAAAAACTGTTCCATTATGACAAAATGTGTCACGTTTGCTGTTATGTTTCTATATGCCATCTCTTAAAATGAGTTTTGTTCTTTTCTGGCTCTTTCTATTCTGGTTATTTTCAGGACTGTGTGTAAAGAAAAGGGCACTCGTTGATTTTTAAACAGATAGCCATCCTTTCTACCCATGAATAAACCCTTTCTGTCTCCTTCATTGTATTTTTTTATTTTGTTCTATGAGACCATTGCATTACATAGTTAAGAAAATCATATGGTTTGGAATAATATATGTCCATACGTCAACGATTTTCCATTTTATTAGTCTAAGTAGGTTTAATTCATCAATCCCTGATAAACAGAGCTGTTTTGCTAAATGTAGCCACGAGGTGGCAGCGCTGCAGAGAAAAGAAAACGTGCCAGTTAAAGGAACAGTTCACTCAAAAAGGAAAACTGTTATCATTTAGTCACCTCATGTAGTTCCAAACCTGTATTAATTTCTTTGTTCTGCCGAAAACAAAGGAAGATATTTTGTAAAAAAAAAAAAAAAATCGTAACCAGGCTGGTTTTGGCTCACCATTGACTTCCATAGGATTTTTTTCTTACTAAAGAAGTCAATGGTGACCGAAAACAGCCTCATTACTATTTTTTATTTTTTTTTTCAAAACGTTTTCCTTTGTGGGTGAGTAAATGATGACAGAATATAGTATATATTTTATATATTACATTACAAGGCCTACAGTAAAAGCTGTAATCAAATACTGTGAAAAAGGACGACTTCTGCTTTTTTCTATGGTTTGTACTTATATGTGTTAAATTGTCATTTATTCTGTGATGGTAAAGCTGTATTTTTAGCATCATAACTCCAGTCTTCAGTGTCTTGGATTTCAGGATACTTTCATGAATGGAAAGGTTTCAAGCAGAATTTATTTCCAAAACAATATTAAGCACCATTGATTTCATTGAAATGATTTCTAAAAAAAAAGATCATATGACAACGAAACTTCAGGGAGTAATGGCTTTGTCATCACAGGTACAAAGAACATTTTCAAATATTTTAAAATAGAAAACAGTTCTTGTAAATCGGTTTAACATTTCCCAATTTTATACTATTTCATACAGTTTTTAATTAATTTAAAAAAATTGTAAGCATAAGATTTTTCCCTCAACTAATACATCTTCCATTATCCAAACTTCTGACTAGTAGTGTAAATTGTGTATTATTGTGCTAATGAACCACAAAATCACAAATCTGAGTGTCCCAGATTTTCTTGAATACAACTGTGTTTTCAGGCCACTTGCCCCTGTGTGTACTGCTCTGGATTAAACATGGGGGAGGGAAGGCATCGGCGGGCAGGTAAAGTCTACCTGAATGAGCCTGTTGCGTAAGCTGTGTAAGCGCTGCTTCAATGTGGATAAACTGACACCATTACTTCTTACAACTGCAAGAAGAGACCTGTTAAGAGGATTAATATGTTCCTCATTTAGATCCCGGATATGCTAACAGTCGAGTCTAATCGGCACTGTGCGAGCCACATGGACAAACAAGCTCAAATGTGATTTTATTTTCACTGTTTATGTGATTATTTGGATATGTTTCCACAAATGCAGTCGTTTTGTTCAGTGTGTAAAAAGAGGGCTTGCCCAAATCCCCCAATATCACAAACATTACAGAGAAGAATAGAGATAAATATTCATAAGTAACACTTGCCATTCGTTTTAAAAGACTTCATCTGACTAGCAGCAGTATTGTAAATGAGTGTGTGCATAATGCATGATTGCAACATTAGTCTGTGAAGTGGAAGCTAAATGGGATATTTTTGATGCCTACACAAACTGACACAACATATCCACCGGTGTCGAAGACCACAAGGCTTTCTTTGATGCACAGACGTTAAACCTCCCTATGAAAACATGCTAAAAGAAGCAGCCAAATGGACCGATGTGAGATTACACGTGCTTTGTTAACTAAAACTGCAGTGGATGAGATCACAGAATGCAAGGTTGTGACCTGGTTTCCACTGGTTACCATTGTTTTATGATGTTTCAGTCAACTTGACGGGATGGAAAAAGATTAAACAAGAATTGAGGATATGCACCAGACTGTTTGTCTGGACAGGAACCAACAAAGCTAACTGTACACTTCTAAAAATGAAGTTTCTTTGGCATTGATGGTTCCATGAAAAACCTTTATGTTATTTCATATGGTGGAGGACCACTATAACAATGAAATAACAAAGGTTTTTCATCAAGTTCCTTTGGTTGATTGTGTTCTTTACACTAAGAAAAAGTTCTGTTTACCTTAACATTATTTGAAAATCCTAAAATATCTCTTCATTCTTAAAAGTATTGGTTCCAAAAAAGGGGGTTTTGCAGTGGTGCCTAAGAAGAACCATTTTTAATTCCTTGATGAACCTTTCTATAAACAGTTATTAGTTTCTTAGTGTGAAGAGAACCTTTTATCTAAATCCATAGATTTTAAAACTTATTTTTAAAAGAGAATGTATTAAACTTGCCAATCTGTATGTTACATTGAAAACTAAGTAGATTACATTTTCTCCTAAGTTTTTTGATGCTCGTCCAAGTTCATTTCTTGGAAACTTTTCAGATTAAGTCTAAGGTTCTGCGGATAATGGCCCCCCTGCTTGGGAGAGTGATCTGAACTTTACCGATGCTGACGGGAGATTTATTTTATAACAACAGCAGATTCTCCCTCGCACCTCACCAGCCAGTGAGTACGAATCCCATGTTTAAAGTTTATTTTATTTCACAGCAAAGCTGAAGCGGATACCATACTAAACCTGCTGGGCTTGGACATTATCAAAAAAATGTTGAAACTGATAACTGATGAAACTGATCTGCCACTTTTCTCCCCCTGTGGATCTCTGCCCAATACTCCTTTACCAACATAAAGAAGACACTGTGACTTATAAGAAATAAGAATAACTCCAGATATATAACAAACAGATATATACAGTGGGTACAGAAAGTACTCAGACCCACTTAAATTTTTTACATTTAGTTAAATAAATGTAAGTTCTTGTTTTTTCTCATTAATGTACAAACAGAACCCCATATTGACAGAAAAACACAGAATTGTTGACATTTTTGCAGTTTTATTAAAAAAGGAAAACTGTAATATCACATGGTCCTAAGTATTCAGACCCTTTACTCAGTATTTAGTAGCACCCTTTTGATCGAATACAACCATGAGCCTTTTTGGGAAAGATGCAACAAGCCACCACCATGCTTCACTGTTGGGACTGTATTGGACAGGTGATGAGCAGTGCCTGTTTTTTTCCACACATACCACTTAGATTTAAGGCCTCTAATCTTGGTCTAATCAGACCAGAGAATATTATTTCTCACCATCTTGGAGTCCTTCAGGTGTTTTTTAACAAACTCCATGCAGGCTTTTGTGTGTCTTGCACTGAGGAGAGGCTTTTGTTGGGCCACTCTGCAATAAAGCCCCTACTGGTGGAGGGCTGCAGCGATGGTTGCCTTTCTACAACTTTCTCCCATCTCCCGACTGCATCTCTGGAGCTCAGCCACAGCGATCTTTTTGTTCTTCTTTACCTCTCTCACCAAGGCTCTTCTCCCCCGATAGCTCAGTTTGGCCAGATGGCCAGCTCTAGGAAGAGTTCTGGTCATCCCAAACGTTATGGAGGCCACTGTGCTCTTAGGAGCCTTAAGTGCAGCAGAATTGTTTTTGTAACCGTGGCCAGATCCGAGCCTTGCCACAATTCTGTCTCTGAGCTCTTCAGGCAGTTCCTTTGACCTCATGATTCTCATTTTCTCTGACATGAAGGTGTAGAACCATCACCACCAGCACCAGAGTTAAATATATGAGTGTCACAGCAAAGGGTCTGAAATCTTAGGACCATGTGATATTTATGTGATAATTAATGCTGAATGCCTAACCTTAAAATCACAAGATCTCTGCAAATTGTACACCTCTGGTTCTGTTTTTTATTTACCTGTAAGATTTGTTGAGATGGTTTTGCGTAGATTGTTCGATTTGAAAATTAATAATTTACGGAGATACTATACTATAGACGTCACCTTTCACGTTGAAGTATCGCTGAAACGCCCTCTAAGCCGATTGGCTTAATCCAGCGGAGGGGTGGAGAAATTGGTGTGTCACGGTTTGTTTATACTACGTCACTTAGAGCTTCAGAGTCCAAACGTCGAGGCACGAGCCGATGCAGATTACTCGCACACAGGCTGACTAGGACAGAATAAATACAACAGACTCAAGATATCGGCGCCTTCACACCAGAAACCAAGAGGTAATTTTTCACAATTTTTTTTTGATAATTAAGAACAAAGCTTCATACTAGTGCATCTTGACTGTGTGATGCTGCTTGAATCCATTATTACACTACACGGGTATCTGATGCAATCGAACTCGTGCATGCAATCATCTTGTCAAATTAACCTACATTCACGACATTAACTATATTACATAAAATAATATTTTTATGCATGCGTTAGCCGTGCAATGATTTAAAATTAATGAAACGAAAAACACAACGTTACACTAGATTACTGCACTCTTGTCGACAAACAATAATATGCATGCCACCAGTTATGAATAAATTAGTAAATCAATCGACATTTCATCCTACGAAATTGATGGCATTATGTTTACACATACGTTAATGTAAACGTTACAACAATTGCAAATATCCGTCTCTCCCGTGCATATTACTTATATTAATTTGTAACATGTCTGATTATAAAATAACACACCTTCCATGATTTCATCAAAACTAACGTTAACATTTTCGCCCTTCTCTTATTCTGTCATTTTGAAGGATTGTTTATCAGTAAAATGAATCATATGTGCGTCCTATGGAGAACGAACACCGGAGATTACAAATAAGCCATAATTCAAGTGTCTGTTTACATTTCTCATCTGCCTATTTGTTCCTCACATTTGCTGTAGACTATTATATTTAAGAGTTTCACAAAACGTGGCGTATATAGGTCTAAGCGCGTTTCATTCATTGAGGCGAGTTCCCGCTCCTCGGACGCATTTGGACAGCGTGCACCGGAAGTGGGTCTATTGTAACAGTTGCATCAGCCCAGAACTGATGCCAGTTTAGACTGGCCGGATCACACCTATTCCTGTTACATATGACGCTGTTTTAATATTACGTCAGATGGGTACCTGATTCATCCCGTGACGTTCGTTGTGTTTTGCTTGTGTTGCCATACATTTGACCTCTTAAGATCAAATTTTAATTTTTAAATAGTTTAATTTCAGTGGCGGCTCCAAGATTTTTTCGTTGGGGGTGCTAAAGGGATGGCTTAACAGTTCAGAGGGGATGCTAAAAAAAGTGATTAAATTTAGAGAAAGTAACGAACGCCTAAATGTTAGCAGTCAATTTTTAAAGACAGCAGTATGCCTTTCGAAAAAGGCATATTTTACTTTTTTCTGTGGTATTAAGCTTTTCATATGCCGCTGTTATTATTAATATACTAATGCCAACTGCTAAATATGACACTTTTAAGTATAGAAAAGAGAGAAAGTTGTTTTGTTTTCTTTTTTTTCTCAATTAATTTTTTTTCTTACAATTTTATAAAAGTATTTCCACAGTGCAACTTCCCTTCTGATTTGCATGGTATTATGTTATAATAGCCAGATATTAGCATATGCAATATTAAGAGGATTTAGCATTTCCAATTAATGTAGACCTGTTACATACTTTTTATTTTTAGGCCTATTATTATTATTAGATTACTTTTATTAATAAAATAAACTAAATTATTGCCTTGCATCATGCGTGAGGACAATAAATAGCTTACACATTGAATTTTTTTACAAGTTTTTCATTCAGAGGACAATTGTGGTAGAGGGTACTGTTTGCTTGCTGTAGGAACATGTAGCTTTTTACTTGTTTATCATAATTTATGAACTTTATACTTTATACAATAGCATTGGTGGAACAAATTCACAGTTGTCAGGTAATCACTAAAGTTTATACAGTTTGAAGCATCTCTGGCTGGTATTTTGCACAGGAGCCCAGTTAAGGGGGCTGTGTGATGGCATTAAGCCAGCTATTTGAGAGGTTGCCAGGTTCATTCACAGCAGTATGTGCCACCCTGAGGCCTGAATGAGTCCGTTTCATAACCATGAATAGCTTAGTTCTTGAGGAATGAAGCTCTCATGCTGGATTCTGCTTGTAATGTGGCACCCGTGGCCAGTGGAACCTGTGGATTCCTAAACAGTTTTGGAGTATCTCCTTCTCTACAGCATTTCTCCTTGTTTGGTAAATTCCCGTGTTGTGTTTATATGCCCTGCATGTAGACTATTAAATGTCCATCTACCCACAGATATCATTTCATACTTGTATTGCTTTATCAGTGTGTAAATAGGGTTTATTGGACTTATCAAAGAGTAATACTGATCCTGATTTATTAAGAAGCAGAGCCTGGGAATGATTGTTCCTAGTAGATCCTGTCAAGAGGAGTAACTTTATTATTATAATAGTTTTAATAAAAAGTCCTATAATGTTTCTCAAATATGTCACAAATGGATTATTACAGTATGTAATCAGCCATAGTTCCAGGGAAATTGTACTTCTTAAACATTGATTGGGGGGGTTGTGGTGTTTGTTTTGAAATTTTAGACGTTGGACTAACACCATTACTGGGTTGCAATAATACAAAATCCGTTATGCAGAGAAGCGAACCAAAACAAAAACAACACCTAATGAAAACCAATGCAGTCCTCGCTCTCCTTAAGAAGGTTAACCTGTTGGCGGGTCTTTATGTAAGCCTCTTAGAATCCATTGAGGTATTTATTTTGAGAAAAGCCCAGTGAGTCACTTCGAAACACTAACATCTTACAATCATGCACGGGTTACTTGAACCTTGATGAGTCCTGCAAGAGATACTGTAACCCATGTGTGTGTGTGTACTTCAAACTTCCTTTATTCTAAGCCTGTGCATTTGTTGATCATCTTAAATACTTTAAAATTCAGTTTATATTGCGTAAATTACATTTCTGAAAAGGATCATTTAACTGGCGTAATCTTAGTGTTTTTCAGAAATGGAAGAAACAATGCCTTATTCAAATTTGAAAAGCGCAGTTATTGTCAAATGGTGCAACTTAGTATTTATAAATGGAAAGGATCGTGATACTAAATTGCAAAAAACGAAAACTATAAAATGTTAAACTCTAACATTGTTAAAGCTACAATAAAAGAAAAGTGCAATAAAAATAAGGTAAAATATAGTATAAAATGAAGATTAAATAAAATAAGTAAAATATAATATTAAGCAGAGTTAAGAATAAAAATGAATACTATTATCATATTAAAAATAATATAACAGTAGTAATTGTTTTTTTTACTTGATGGTTGCACCACGTGACAATGTACTTGAAAATGGCATAAAAGTTTTCCAATACCATATGAAACCAACGGCAATACAAAGATGACATTTCTTGCCGCATGTTTTAGATACACTAAAATGTGTAGGTCTCGTTGGTGTGCCAGTTTCCACAGGATAACAGACGTCATGGCATTCATGAATTTCTCATGGCCAGATCAAAAGCCTTACAGATTTAATTTCGCCTACGTGTCACCCAGCCATCCTCGTGGAGACCACAAGAAAGAGATTAGTGCTGCCGCCCTCGCTGTGGTCTATCATAGATGTGTGCACTGTACAAATGTGTGTTTCCCTGCTAGGGAACATTTTCAAGGCAACTGATACGAGTGAACTCAATAACCTCCACGACAGGCCGAGGCTCAAACCTGGTGAAAAGGAAGACATGATTCCGGACTTTCTCAACCGCTAGATATATCAGTGCCACGTTTAATATGTTGAGTATGCGTATTCATTTCACGCTAACAGAAAGCACAGAGTAGTGAAAGAAAGCAGCTATTGTATGCGTTGTGTAAGACCACAACAGTGGCTTAAAGTTCTGAGCTCGATTCAAACCGCTCAGAATCCTGCCAGCTGCTGTGCCAAGTGAAACAAACCACCTTACAGATAAAAAGAGTCTATTTCAGCCCCTCCATTGTACGGTGAATTACAGGGATGTTTTTGTTTTTTTCCCCCTCCCTCCTCTGTCCTCTTTGTCAAACCTGACTTTGATCCGGCACATGGGGTTCTTTGCGAGCATTTCCACAACTTTCATGAAGCCAATTTTAGCTATTTCATTGTTCTAGTTTTGTTGATTTTTGTGTAAGTTTTATTTATAAGGGTTAAATAATTGATCGTGGGACAGGAAGGATGAATCGTCATGGCGGTTTGTGAGAAATGTAAGAGGACCGAGTGCTCCATCGTCGTTGCGTCTGTGTTTGTGTGGTTTTGACAGCTGTTGCTTCAACTCAAGGTTCTGTCGTGTCCTCGTTTGCAGAGGTTGCCAAATCACTTCTGTTTGGCATCGCTGTAAACGTCACCAGTAGGAACGATGACCTAGGTAAAGAACTGCATGAAACGTCAACATCAGTGTACTACTGCTTGCTCAGACAAAAACATGAGCGTGTAACCCAATGAGCTAGAGAGAGTGCTTTGGAATCAGGCGGCTCCGATAAGGAGTCACGCGGGTCAATAAGATATCGAAACGCTCACACAGACTCTCCACTGTGTTCTGTGTGAACGTTTCGATATCTAGAACTGCTAGATATCTAGCAGCTAGAACTGCGCTACGTAGATATATTTTGACTGACATGTAAACACTTCGAGACAATGTTAATATTAATATTTAAAGGATAAAGAATTTACGATGACATTTTTAAAAGTGTAGTATCTTGATTTAGAAATCGTAGTTTTTAGGAATTCTGAATATGAAATTGTTAAAGTTGCAGTCACGTTAGCAAACCTTTGGCGGATTTTTGCAGTCATTTTTTCTTTGTGAATTTTAAAAGTATTCTTGATAAACAGTTTTAAGCTAAATCACAGCTGTACATAGATCTTCATGTGATTGGGAGTTCACTGCTCGTGGTTCTTGTTTCTATGGTAACACCGACCTATCTAATTGGTAGATACAAGGCATTTCAATACTGTATGTATTCTTGTTCTTTTTTTCACCCTGCGTTGTGACTTTTATAGCTATTATAATGATCTTGACAAGTTTATACTTCAACATTCAAAAGTTTTGGTTTCGTAATAAAAAAAAAATGTAAAATACTCTTAGCAAGTTGTATTAATTAAAGTAACAGTAAAGATATTTCTATATTAAAAAAAAATCGAAATCTATTCATCAGAGACTCCTAAACAAATACTTATCATGGTTTCCACAAAAATAGTTTTCAACCTTGATATAGTTTCTGAATTAATGAAGAAAATACATGTTTTGTTTGTTTAAATAAATGCAGACTCAGTAAAACTTTTGTGTGTTGTCAAATCTATAGAAAAATGATTGGGAATTGTCCTCTTTCCCTTTTGGGACTTGATACTGATTTGACTGCCATTATTTTAATCAGATCAGATGTAGTTTTGGTTGTGAACGGCACAAAACTAAAGTTCCACATTCATGTCATGAAGTTTGTTGCCTGACTACTTTACTGGATCGGCGTGTAATTGATTCCATTTTTATATCTGGCCCTAACCGACTATTTAATTAGAGGGCAAAGATCTGAAGATTTGGGACAAATCCTTTTTCCAAAGAACCTTTTGTATTCTTGGAAAACTTTGTAATTCCTAGGAATTCTGAGAATCACAAAATAATGCATTCACAGAAATTTGGCAGCAAGGTGTGATAAACAAGTTCCGTGTAAAAAAAATAAAAATTAGACGTGTCCTGACTGAACCAGTTAGATCAAACCTAGGCGTACTGCCTTGGGCAACTGACTGTCACACCCAAATAATTCTTCCTTCCTCTTCTATCTGCTCTGCTCTTCTAGGCGTATAAGTAACGGAGAGCTCCTAGAAACAAGCACAACCAAGAACCTGTCACCTCATTCTGCTTCAATCATGGTGGACAAAATGGCCTCTTTTGGACACGCGCTGCTGCGCCGTCGAGCGCTGGACTGCTCTGTGGAGGAAACTCGCTTCGCTCGGTGTCTGTCCACTCTAGATCTGGTGGCGCTTGGCGTGGGCTCCACGCTTGGTGCTGGAGTGTATGTGTTGGCTGGGGAAGTTGCGAGAGAGAAGGCAGGTCCTGCTATCGTCTTATGCTTCCTCGTGGCCGCACTCTCCTCTATGCTGGCCGGACTGTGCTATGCAGAGTTCGGAGCTCGAGTCCCTAAGACTGGGTCTGCTTACTTGTACAGCTATGTGACTGTGGGAGAAATCTGGGCCTTCATCACTGGTTGGAACCTCATCCTCTCTTATGTTATAGGTAAGTGTGTCCGGGACCGGTTGGTAATGATTTGAAAGAAATCTGTTGTAGTTATAACTGCGATTAAAAAGTTGGTTCTTGTTTTCAGGTACCGCTAGTGTGGCCAGAGCGTGGAGCTCTACATTCGATAACCTGATTGAGCAGAAGATCTCTAACTTCTTCAGGGCCTCTATGGCCATGAAGGTTCCTGGGAAAGTTCTTGCAGAATATCCGGACCTGTTTGCCTTCATTCTCATCCTGCTTCTGACTGGTGAGAAAAATAAACATTTGTGCTGTCAAATGATTAATCGCTATTAATCGCGCAAATGTATATGCATATTTTCTAATTTTATGTGTTTGTATTTATATATAAATAATAAATATACACAATACACATCAAAATTATGTAAACACTAATTTTTAAATATGGTATCTAAAGATTTAAAGATTTAGTTTTTTTTTTAATTAATAACCAGAAACGTAGAGATGAACCGAACAACCACTTGGTAAACACTAAAATGATTTTTGTGTTGTTTGTGTAAAAAATATTTTATAAATAATTATTATTAGGAATCCACTGATATTAAAAATCTACCTAAACTGATTTTACGATTAATATTTGTATTTTTATTATAGTCGATTACTGAAATTTAATCAATTTAAAAACATTAGTATTATTTTTATCTGTATTGTAATTGATAACTATAATTTAACCAACTTAAAAACATAAGTTTTATATTATTTTCTGCAAATAAATAATTAATTAATAAAAATCAATCATGTAGTAAATTCAGGCAGCACAACAGTATTCTAATTCATAATTTGTTTGGTTATTGGTTAAACCTACATTTGCATTCTTAATTCGTTTTAAAAGTGTAATTTAATAATTTAAGTGTTAAATATTAACTTTAAGTGATAGTTAGAGGATGAAAAAAAGGACCCAGATGTAAAAACAGGAAATGAGCATTCATAATTAAATATTGGATGTTGGCTGATGCAGATTAAAAAAATAATAGCTCTAATATCTACAGGTAAACAGTGTGGAACCAATATATTGTGCATATCAACTAATAAATATATGTAGTAAAAATGTATTAATTAACAAAAATGCTAAAATAATAAACGTGACCTTATAAACATATATCCTTAAGTATAAAGCTGCAATATTGTAATCCGTACAAATGTAGTCTCTATATATTTAAGTAAAAATCAAACTGAATTTGTTATAATTCTGATAAATAAAAAAAAACTGATGTAATAAATGTGTGATTTCCTCTTTAGGACTGCTTGCTTTTGGTGTAAGTGAGTCTGCTCTGGTGAACAAGATCTTCACTGGCATCAACCTGATAGTGCTGGGCTTCGTCATCATCTCAGGCTTCGTCAAAGGCAACACAGCCAATTGGAACCTCACATACGAGGATTTTGTCAATGATACGAATATCACCGAACCAGAGTAAGTTTGACACCAAAGAATCCCGCTCATCGTTTTAGCCACAAGCTGCTTTCGAAGTGGTGGATAATGCGATTCCGTGCATGCACTACATGCAAGAGATTTTACAAATCCGTTTGTTCTCACAGAAGGGTCGAAAGCACATTTGGAAGCGGAGGTTTCGCGCCGTTCGGCCTCGGCGGCATCTTATCTGGCGCAGCCACCTGTTTCTACGCCTTTGTGGGCTTTGATTGCATTGCTACAACAAGTACGTCTTCTAAATGTCACAATCACAAAGCACGAATGCCGATTGCTGGACATTTTGTTTTTGTTTCTTCTGAAAGCTGCTGAAGGGTGAGTCAGAAATGTGGTTTACTTGAACTTTATTTTTTCCTGTAGGTGAGGAAGCCAAAAACCCGATGCGCTCCATCCCTGTGGGCATTGTGGCCTCTCTTCTCATCTGCTTCTTTGCTTACTTTGGCGTGTCGGCTGCTCTTACGCTCATGATGCCCTACTACAAACTCAACACCCAGAGCCCCCTGCCCGAGGCCTTCAGTTACGTGGGCTGGGCGCCGGCACGCTATATCGTAGCTGTTGGTTCACTTTGTGCCCTTTCGACAAGGTAAATTAAGGACCTTTTGTTCTGTGGTGTCTCCGTATGTTTTCCATTCATCTGAAACTATGTTTTATTTTTCGTAGCTTGTTAGGCTCCATGTTCCCTATGCCTCGGGTAATCTACGCTATGGCGGAGGACGGGCTGCTCTTTCGTTCCCTCTCTAAGATGAACAAGAGAACCAGAACTCCACTGCTGGCAACTATTGTGTCTGGAATAGTGGCGGGTGAGAGACATGTTTTGTTTGTGGTACAACATGTACTAACTTCACATGTTCACACTGAAATCGTAAATGAGACAGGGTTAGGTTTAGGTAATCAGAACATACTTTGTTTGTTTAATGTACAATTATGTGGATTTTGGACCAATAAGACTTTACTGTGGGCAGAGCTATCCAGTGCAGTGCTGCAGAAAAGAAAACAAATTTGTGGTGGCTACTGATAATTTTTACATGGTAGAGAGAGATTTTATTGACGTGGTGTGATGTTATGTAAGATTTGATATGGATGGACGTTCATGTTTGTTTTATCTTTTGTTTTGTTTTTTTAGCTCTCATGGCGTTTCTGTTTGATTTGGCTGCTTTGGTTGACCTCATGTCTATTGGGACATTGCTTGCATACTCTCTGGTGGCCGTATGCGTTCTCATCCTCAGGTAAGTTAAAACCGGTTCTTCCATGAACATATGATGTTAAATCAGTTTGTTGCTCCAAAAAACAGCCATGGTTTAATATTACATGGCCATTTCCATTTAAAATCTGTTTTTGCCATGTTACTCCTGTTTGTAAATTACCTCAGTTATGTTTTGCCTGATCAAAAGTTTGGAGTCCGTAAGAAGTCTCTCTCACTAAGACTGCATATATTTGACTTGTTTTGACTCAACCGATCTTTATGTGTCTAGATATCAGCCAGGCAACCTGAGCTCTTCCAGTCAGACTGAGAAACTGGTGGAGCTGGTCGGTGGGGAGAAGGTGGCTGTGTGTGAAGATAGTGGAGATGAATATGGCATAGACATGGATGACAATCCCCGCAAAGAGAAGTTCTCCCCAAAACTCCTCTTGGTTCCTTCCAAAGACTCGCCGACTGAAATGTCAGGAACTATTGTCTACGGCACAACTGCTATTATCTGTAAGTAAAGATTTGCTTTATTGACAACTTTTTTTTCCTGATTTGCTATTTATATTTAGACATTTAGCAAACACTTTTATCAAAAGTGACTTACAAATAAGGACAATCCAATTCAACACAAAAGCATTGATATACATATATGCTGTAACATGATATGTTATAGTGTTGATATTGCATTTTAAAATGTAATTAAATTATTAGTTATTGTATAACCCTGGTGTGAATTTGTGGTAAATATATGTGTATATGTATATATATATATATATATATATATATA
The DNA here is from genome assembly GCA_032357475.1 of Enteromius thamalakanensis. Lineage (NCBI taxonomy): Eukaryota > Metazoa > Chordata > Actinopteri > Cypriniformes > Cyprinidae > Enteromius > Enteromius thamalakanensis. Next base: position 9,453,730 of record JAUCMT010000051.1, read on the forward strand.
TATACTAAAAGTCTAAAGTTTGGAGTCAGTACAGTTTTTACATTTATTTATTTTTAAAGTATACTTTAATTCAGCAAGGATGCATTCCTTTGGATCAAAAGTGACAAACAATATTTTGATAATGCTACAAAATATTTCAAGTATGTGCTGCTCTTTTGAACTTTATATTTTAAAAATGCTGTAACAAGTATGTCATAACAGTATTAAGCAATAAATATTCAAATAAAACTGTTATTTAAAATTGTAGTAATGTTTCACAGTATTACCGCTTTAGATTATTTTCGCTTAGGTTTGCACTAGCCTAAAAACCTGGGAACTCTGGAGTGGTACTGTAGTGTAGTACTAGTGTATGTATTATTTGTATTTATTGTATGGTGATGCAGTGATGTAGTTGGCAGTGATTTGGCTCATCTGGACTGTAGACTAATTCTAATATCCTCTGTGTAGCTGTGCTGATCACTGCGCTCTGCATGGTTTTGGCTCTCCGTCTGGAAGCCATCATAAATCTGGAGATTGTGTGGGTGACGGCGTGTGTCATTCTGGTCCTTCTGTGCATCCTGTGTGTCATTGTGATCTGTAGGCAGCCTGAGAGCAAGGAAGCTCTCACCTTCAAGGTACCAGATGTCCTCGTTATTGATTTTGCCTTTTATTATGCCATAAATCTTTGCCTTGGGCTTGAACGCAAGCACTGAAGTGATGTAAAAGGAAATGCGCTCTTAAAACACAATTGCTCATAGACTTAAAGGGACAGTTCACCAAAAAATGAAAGTTCTGTCAGCAATTACTAACCCTCATGTCATTCCAAACTTGTATGAATTTCTTTTTTGTGTGCAGTGTTGTGTGCATTACAAGAGTTACGTAATAATATTACTATATTATATATTATTATATATAATATATTATATATATACTATATTATATATATATATATATATACTATATAATATTATTATATTATTACTATATATTATAAGTAACTAGTAAAGTAACGCATTACTTTTGAATTTTAGAGTAATATAACAGAGTTACTTTGAAAAAAATAATAATAAAGTAAGTTACTTTGTTTTCTTATTTATTTACTGACTTATTTAGTCTCCTGACTCCTGACATGTTGGGAGAAATCAGTAATACAGAGCATTGTGCGTGCTGTGTGAATACAGTGTAGTTCTAGACTAAATGTGAATGTCTTTTGAGAATGAGATGAATTAATGCACAGATTTAGTATTCATCAAAAAATGAATTAAAATAAACTCAGAATATGATGCATTCTATAGCCTGAGGTTTTTTCATGACTTTTTAAAATATGCTATAAATAGAACTTCTTATATTAAAAACAAACACTTTCAAACATATTTCAAAAGATAACATAATGCATTACTTTATATAAAAAACAACTAAGTAACATAATATTATAATGCATTACTTTTAAAAGTAGCCCAGCACTGTTTGTGTGTAACACCAAGTAAAGGCCCTTTGAATTTTGTGGTTTTGAAACGTAAATGGAATAAAGTCATTTAAAAACTGCCTGCATTCCTAAATTGTTAAAGCTTTGCGAATTTAATTGATTAGACAAGCTTTTTGATTAAAAAATAATAAATTATTAAAATGGAGATTGAATGAAAAATTAAAACCTAAAACAATTATTTTTTAAATTGAATTGAATTTTTATTAAACGTAATAAATTGTTGTTAAATCGTTTAAGTTTTATTCATTAAATAGACCTGCTACCAAAAATTATTTTAACCAATAGTTTGGAATCCTGAACAGGAAAAAAAGAATTTGATAAAAAGCAATCAAATGGAATTTTAGGAGAAAAAAAACACCCCCAAAATATGATATCATCCAGTCTGAGGATTTAAAACATGTTTAATATTTTGAGTTGATTTTTGGACACAGATTTTATAAAATAGAATTAAGGGGAAAGTATTTCATAGGATCTTATAAATGTAACTTCTGTTCAACATTTAATAAATTGTTTTGATAAAATACTTTAATACATTTTTCTTTTTATTTTATTGTTTCAATAAAAAAGTTTCATGAATTAATTTGAATTAATTCTAAATTTAATTCAACCATTAAAATGGAATCCAGAATATATGAAATTTATGGAGGGAAAAAAAGGAATTTGAAAAAATAAAATAGAATTTTATTGGAATTATGCATCCAAACTATGATTTTGTAAAAGGTATTTCAAATTATTCTCCTAATTTAAAAGCCATACATTGTTCTAACCTTAAATCTAAATCTTCCTGTGTGCAGGTGCCTCTGTTGCCCTGGCTCCCTCTTTTCAGTATCTTTGTCAACATCTATCTGATGATGCAGCTGGACGCGGCCACCTGGTGCCGCTTCACCGTGTGGATGTGTATCGGTGAGTACATCTGCTTGTTTAGCTTCTGCCTGCGATAGCGTCCTGTTCCTTCATTCCAAACGCCCACTTCTTTTCTCATGTCTGTTCCCAGGTTTCGCAATCTACTTCGGCTACGGCATCCGGAACAGCACCGAAGCCATGAACAGCTCCCTCCGAAAATACGAGCCGGCCCTTCAGAACAAAAGCCCCATATACCTCGGCGGTGAGGAAAGTGAAGTGGAGGGCATTTCTCCTTGATAGGGAGCGAACGACGGGCATGTTGCCCGATGAATTTCCGTTGAAGTTACAGATTTATTGTGAAAACGTGGCTCATTAATTGTAGAAACCGCCCCAAACATCTCAATTGCTAAAGGATTCTTTAAAAACCCCTACGTGTTTTCTGCTAGAGGTTGTTGTGCAGCCTTGGCGCTCTAGTACTGTAAATGCTGGTTTGAGTGTCCTTCCCTAGTACTGTAATGGCCATGTTGTCTGGCAGACAATGAGCTGAATGTGTACAGGGTATTTTATTTTCGGGATCAAGCTCCAAACACGTTGTTTGGGTCCAAAATGGTTTCCTTCCACCTCGTGGTTTCCCAAAACGAGGTAGTGAATACAACAGGGACCCCTAGTGTTGAAAATGGCAATACCGCTGGACAGTATTTGTGGTCATTGGTTATTGTTAAACAGAATAATTGAAGAAATGAAACTGAAGAAAAACTGACTGAGAGCTTTTAGATGTGTTTAGCATTGCTAAAATCCCACGAGTTTGAGAGTTGTCCAAAGAGTGTATGGATAGAAAAATGCTTTCCGTTTCCCAAGTATGGCAGCATGTTATTAGCACTGCTGTACGTTGGGATAATGTTATTGGCCGGTGTATAAAATGCTAGTATTTCAAAGTGTGCGTGTATGTGAGAGAGCGTTTTGAATGGGTTATATAAAGCTGCACCAGAATCTGTTCCGTTTTACAAACTACTAAATTATTTTTTTGGAAAAAACTGTTTTATATGGATATGTATAGTTTACCCATCCAACTCCTGAAACTTGATGATTTTACTTTGGCATACTGTATAACAGTGTTTCAGTAGAACATTTATAGAAGGTTGCCTTAGTAACTGTTGTTTCTGCCAAAACTACTTGCACTACCGTTCAAAAGTTTGTTTTTGTTTTTAAGAATTGAATACATTCTACAAGGATGCCTTAATTGAAAAGTGACAGTAAAGACATGTACAATATTATTTTTCTTCAAAATAATTGCCAGCAAAGAATCTTGAAATAAAATTTAATTATAACAAAAATAATTGTAAAATATATTAAACTTGCAGTGTGTTAAAATACTAAAAGGCTGCATTTTAAAATGGTTATTTAGAGTTATAATATTATTTCATGATTTTATTTAATAAATAAATGTAGCTTTGATGATCTATCAAAAGCATTTACTTTTGAACGGTAGAGTATCTACAATTAGTACTTGAAAGATGCTAAAAGCTACTTTGTTTGAAGTAAATGCCCAATAATAATCTTTCATTTTTAACATTATTAACTGTCATTTTTGAGCAGAAACTGTGGTTACTGTGCTGACTTACTTTAACAACTCAAGGGTAAGACCTAAACTTGCCTGAAGACCTAATAAAAAGGCGTTCAACTGCCTTTCTTTCATATCTGAAGGTGTAGATACTACTAAAAAATGTCACTATTTTTGACCAGAATTTTTTTTTTTCTTCCTTTTTAGTTTCCATTGAAACTTGTTCTTGGCAGCTTGGCTGTTGAGCTTATGTACCTTTGTCCTTTTTTTGTTGTTTACTGTAGAGAATTTGTAATGTAGTGGAATACTAGTTTACTGTTGCTCAGTCAAACTTATCTTGTGCTCTCATCATACCTTTTTAATATTTTATGAATTTCTGAATATTTAAGCCCTTCAGGATGCTGAAGTTCAGCTCCTATTTTTATTATTTTTTTCAGATAATCAGAGAGCAACAGAGGCTTGTCTGTGCAACAAAATAGAGTAGAAGTTTAAAACCACTATTATTTTTAAACCCATTTTGTTTTTAACATATCGGCATTATGACTTGATTAGAAACTTCTTTTGTATAGCTTTCTATATTACATTTGTATTTCACGATCAGCTAAAAATGGTTTTGTTTACATGTTTCAGAAATGTAAAGTTTAGCATGTAAACGTGTCTGCTGACACATTGTCTGATCCCAGGCATTACAGAGTTTGGAGACGTACGTCTTCTGTAGATCAGTGCCTGATGTTTCTACTGTATCTCAAAGATGATTGGTAGGTTTCAATACGCACCAATCATATGCCTTTGAGATACACTTGTAGTGTTACATGTGTTTGTCAGTTTATAAATATATTTTTTGTTTGTCTTTGTTTAGTTTTTTTATGTACAAATGTACAAAGAAATGAGATGTATTATAAAAATTCTGTTCATGTTTTTCTTTTTCTTTTTTGTAAATAAAATGTTTTGCGAAACAACAGAGGCTTTTTGTTGTGCAAAGTACATGAGAAGAAAATCATTTTTAGACACAAAATCTTTTGTTGATAGTTTTTTATTTTGTTTTTATTTTGTCATCTCGTCTCTCACACAAGATCAAAAGATACACAGTTAATAGTCATTTCAGTCGGCTAAATGACATTGTATTAGTCTGGAAGTCAAAAAATGTACATCTCAGCAGCTTCTAACCTCAAGTGACAGGCAACAGTTATGAAAGAGTGAACTTTATTAAGAAACAAAGAAGAAAAATCAGGGACATGTTTTAACAGTGCTTTACAAATAGGTGTGTTTGTAAAGTCTCTGGGAAAGTGACATCATCACTGTTCTGAACGAGTGTTTATAAGGTTTATAAGTAATTTAAAATGCATTTTAGTTGATATGTACTGAATCATTTAAAAATTTAACAACCACGAGGTTGGAAAAACGGACTTCTCATATTCCATGTTATTAGTATGACCTCTGCAGGGGAAATTTGCCATCATCTCCTCATCAGGCGATTAGGTTTGTACATAAGGAACAGAAGTTCTCCCCCTACTGTTGAATTATTTTAACTAAAGGTTCCAGCATATAAATAATCAACATTCAAAACATTGTGGTTGGTAATATTTTTAAATATTTTGAATAACGTTTATTATTCTTACCAAGGCTGCATTAATTTGGTCAAAAATACAGTAAAGCTGTAATTTATTCCTGTAATAGCATAGTCTTTACTCCATTCTGCAGTATCTCATGGTGCTTCAGAAAACAGTCGAATATGTTTATTTGGTGCCCAAGAAACATTTCTTAATATCATTGAGGAAACGGTG